>CAUJNA010003665.1:37500-73169 GCA_963377175.1 Effrenium voratum | reverse complement strand
TGTGTGTGTGTGTGTGTGTGTGTGTGTGTGTGTGTGTGTGTGTTTGTGTTTGTGTTTGTGTTTGTGTTTGTGTTTGTGTTTGTGTTTGTGTTTGTGTTTGTGTTTGTGTTTGTGTGGTGTGTGTGTGTGTGTCTGTTGTGTTTGTGTGTTTGTGTGTTTGTGTGTTGGTGTCTTTGTGTGTTTGTGTGTGTGTGTGTATTGGTGTCTTTGTGTGTTTGTGTGTTTGTGTGTGCGCTTGTGTGTTTTGTCTTTATGTGTTTGTGTGTGTGTGTTTGTGTGTTTGTGTGTTTGTGTGTTTGTGTGTTTGTGTGTTTGTGTGTTTGTGTGTTTGTGTGTTTGTGTGTTTGTGTGTTTGTGTGTTTGTGTGCTTGTGTGTGTGTGTTTGTGTGTTTGTGTGTTTGTGTGTTTGTGTGTTTGTGTGTTTGTGTGTTTGTGTTTGTGTGTTTGTGTGTTTGTGTGTTTGTGTGTTTGTGTGTGTGTTTGTGTGTTTGTGTGTTTGTGTGTTTGTGTGTTTGTGTGTTTGTGTGTTTGTGTGTTTGTGTGTTTGTGTGTTTGTGTGTGTGGGTGTTTGTGTTTGTGTTTGTGTTTGTGTGTGCGTATCAGTGTATCGAAATTGGGACTCGTCCCCCAAAGTTTCCGTTTAAAGCCACCCCCAATGGGTACTGTTTGCAAAGAAAGGGACACATAAACATACCCAAATGGCCATGGGTCAAAATCCAAATCGTCCCTTGTGTGGACATCCCAATCCCCACCAAAATAGGTTCTAAAGTGGGTGGTGAATTTCCCTACCAACCAAAAATGGGATCGCAAAACGGTTTTGACCCACAACCACATGCGTAAAACCCTGTTTATTTATATGGGGGTGTTCTCCTCCAAAAGCGATAAATCCCCACTAAAACCAGGGACACCCCCATATCAATAAACAGTGGTATATCAATCCGGGCTCAACATTACACAAACGCGCGCCCCAGACGCCAAAACACCTTGGACTCACTCGCTGTCCTGGATCTCCAGGCCCAGCACTTTACGGACCTCCGGCTCCAGGCGCGACAGCGTCTTCCTCGCGAACCAAGGGACCCGATCAAAGCAGTCGGCATTTGGATCTCTGGTTCGACCCCCCCACGCCGCAACGGTTCTCCTTTCGGCTTCCCGTCCGCAACCACCAAAAAAATCACAAAGAAAGTCGTTCCGCCGGCATTGTTCAAAACCTGCCGTTGTCAAAGCAGCACCTGCACCAGCACCCCCAACTGCACGCCCCCCAGCACCCAGCCGTCAATCTTGCAAATCACTTTCTCCTCTTGATTTGAAGTTAGAACCCCTATAGCTGTCAGCTATCTGGGGAATCACAAAGGGTCGTGAGGCCGGCATTGTTCAAAACCTCCAGTTGTCAAAACAGCACCTGCACCAGCACCCCAACTGCACGCCCCCCAGCACCCAGCCGTCAATCTCGCAAATCACTTTCTCCTCTTGATTTGAAGTTAGAACCCCTATAGCTGTCAGCTATCTGGGGAATCACAAAGGGTCGTGAGGCCGGCATTGTTCAAAACCTCCAGTTGTCAAAACAGCACCTGCACCAGCACCCCAACTGCACGCCCCCCAGCACCCAGCCGTCAATCTCGCAAATCACGTTCCCCTCTTTAATGGAAGTTAGAACCCCTATAGCTTTCAGCCATCTGGGGAATCACAAAGGGTCGTTCCGCCGGCATTGTTCAAAACCTCCAGTTGTCAAAACAGCACCTGCACCAGCACCCCAACTGCACGCCCCCCAGCACCCAGCCGTCAATCTCGCAAATCACTTTCTCCTCTTGATTTGAAGTTAGAACCCCTATAGCTTTCAGCCATCTGGGGAATCACAAAGGGTCGTTCCGCCGGCATTGTTCAAAACCTCCAGTTGTCAAAACAGCACCTGCACCAGCACCCCAACTGCACGCCCCCCAGCACCCAGCCGTCAATCTCGCAAATCACGTTCCCCTCTTTAATGGAAGTTAGAACCCCTATAGCTTTCAGCCATCTGGGGAATCACAAAGGGTCGTGAGGCCTGCATTGTTGAAACCAAGAATGCAAGACCCCTGGCTCCAGATCGTGAGCTGCGCCCACAAGGGTCTCTAAAGGTCCTGTTGTTTGGACAACTGTTGTTGGGATACGCGGAACAACCTCGAGTGGTCAAGAACAACACCAAAAAATTGGGATAGAAACCACAAAGCTGTCCTACTCTGCTGAACTTCATTTAAAATATCTAGTCGAATTTCATTTCAACCCATGTTTGGGAAGGAATTTGTATCTAAATGTTTAGCTTGAGATTAACATTGTCTTGAGTTGAGGTGAACTCCATATTTGGAAAGAAGCTCCCATTCAATGTTCAATTTAAGACAAATCACACGGTATGTCACCAGGCCACACACCTGACCCAATCTCAAAAAATTGGGGGCGCTCAAAAAACAGGAAGGCACACCGTATACCATTGGCGAGTAAAAAACTGTTTAGATGGAAGTGTCTTTGTTTGCAGCACAAGGGCGGTAGATGGGGCATTTCTAGGTTTTA
The DNA here is from genome assembly GCA_963377175.1 of Effrenium voratum. Taxonomy (NCBI): domain Eukaryota; class Dinophyceae; order Suessiales; family Symbiodiniaceae; genus Effrenium; species Effrenium voratum. The sequence continues at coordinate 70,628 of CAUJNA010003665.1, read as the reverse complement.
CAGAGATATTGGGCTGCAAGCAAAGTGTAGGTTGTAATGTCAGATAAGCTGCAAAGACAACATGGGAGGTAAATACCGGTTGCCAACATGACATAGGCTGTGAATACGATACATATTGCAAATATGATATGGGCTCAGAATACGATATAGGTTGCATGTATGCATACATATATGGCTGTGGCTCAAACAACCGGTACCAAAATGGAACCCTGGTAAGTGGAGACCAAAACCTGCGTAACGCCTCCTGTTTAATTTTGAGCCACACTCATAAAGAGAGAGAGAGAGAGAGAGAGAGAGCGAGAGAGGTACTTTTCTGTGCGTATGCTTGATATACAACTAAAACATTGACAAAGGGAAGCAAACGAAACAACAGAAACAAACCACGGATTTGGTGTTTCTTTTCACGATCCACCACCCTCCCAAGTAGGCCGAAAACGCTGTACGGAAAATTCCAAGCAAGTGAATCAGACCAACTGCGGAAACCCTGAGAGCAAAGAAGCTGGAATAGATTCCGGCTTTGCGAGTCTGCTCTGCAATAAATAAAATAAAATTGAAGATTGTTGTCAATCGCTTGGTAGGACGACTGGGTACCAAGAAATGCTTCGTTCCAGCCACAGCAAGCCTTAGACCAAGAAAAGCGGAGCCGATCAAGTTCTCACCGGATTTTGGTTGGAGAGTTGGGAGGAAGTCGACTTGTCGCGTCGACAAAAACTGATTTCTTGCTTGCTGCGATATGCTCGATGCTGAGTGCAAGGGCTCCTAAGACATGGTTTGGTGATCGTGCGAAAGATGCTCGTATGAAAGTTGCGGCCATTTCGCAAAAAGGCTCCTCTTAAGGAAACCGGATCCCTGTTGAGCGTTTTCCATCCCTGCCAACCTAAGTGAAAAGGATATTTTGGCCTTGCACATGTCCAGCTATTTTGGAGTTGCCAAACATTCCAATTCATAGCCACGTGTGCGTTGCCATTGCCGTTCCTCCCTCCATTCGCACTCTCCCCCTCCCCATTTGCCTGCCCGTTTGGACGTGAATCATTCGAGGCCCTGTTGCGAAATGCAAAAACATATACATACCCATCTATACATGTTGTAGATACAGACATAGAGATAGACCTTGAGGGAGAGGAAAGGAGAGCCAAAAGAGACCACAACAGAAACAAACGCGAAGAACCGTCCCAATGTCATCTTTAAACATCATGCCACCAAAAGGACTAACTCAGGAAAAGCACGGGCCAAAAAAGGCCACACATTTTGTCAGCTTCCCCTTCTCATGTTAGTTTGGATTGGTTTGGTGGTTTGGGGTAGCCCTCTACAAGAACCAAAAACCACAAACAGGAAGAACAAGAAGAACAAGAAGAAAGAAGAAAAAAACCCGTCCCTTCGACCCTCCGTCTCCGGCCACTTCCCGCTTTAGGTGCTCAGGACCCTGGATGGCCCTGGGGCCCTGGCCGGATCTTCTGGTCCTCCTGCCGCACCTTGGCCGCCAAGAGCTGCACGTCCAGCACCCCCGCGGCGCTGCCCATCTGCATCTCGATCACCTCCAGGCCGAGGTATACGCGAAAAAAAGCGGGGAGACGAAGAAAAAAACGCGCGGAGGGACGTGGAGACGCGCGGAAGCCGGGCGGCTGCTTCTTTTTTTGCTTTTTTTTCTTGGGGGGGGGGGGGGAAACCTGAAAGCGGGGCATGTTGCTTTCTGACTTTTAAAAACGGGGACCTGAAACTGTTTTGTTGCTGAGGTGCTTGTTGTTTTTAAGAGTCGAAGAAATGAGCGATTTTCCCCCGTGGCTTCTCTTCAAAAACCGGGAGAAGAAGATTAGACGCACCCAGATATTTGCATGGGGCATCGGTCGAACAATCAGCTTCCTTACCAGTAAATATGAGCCTTTAAAAGTGTCCCCTGGAGGACATCGGAAAATCCGGGCTCGTTTGTCTGTGTGTGGGGGAAGTTCATGTCCCTCCGAAATGAACCATGGACAACTCAGGCAATGTTGACCGAACCTCATTTGGGTTCCAAAATATTGAGACCCCCAAAATCACGCAACGGTGGAACACCCTGAAAAAGGCACCGGTAGAGCACCCAGTCATATGGGCAACCAGTTGGAAAACCCCTGGTCGAGAAAAAGGGGAGTGACCTGCAGGCATCAACCCCGATATTGGGAGGCGAAACTTGATCCAATTGACCCAGCTAAAATGCGGTGGTTGGATTCTCTTACAGAGGAACGGTCAAAATATGAACAAACTTCCGCATTGGAAATTCAGGAGACAAGTCTTTCTTCTCGTCCCCAAATGGACGGATTCCACCAAAAAAAGCGAACAAATAGAAAAAGAGGCCGAGGCCAGAAATAAAGACCTAAAGTAACAAACCACGACAACCCCCTACCCCGCCGAACCCCCCTCCCCAACCCCCCGCTCCTCCCCCCTCAACAACCCAACCCGCCTGGTCGCAGAACTGGTTGAAGGACAAGCTCTGGACCCTGCCGTTGCTGCCCCTTTTCCGCCCCCCCCCCCAAACAAAAAAAAAATGCCGCGCCTGCGCGCCCCTGCGCGCCCACGGGGCTGGGCCCAAATGACACCTCCCTTTAAGTCTGGCGGGTTGATGACCATCCCTACCTCAGGTAAGAAGGCGTGTGGACCAATCCTTATGCCGGTCCCAATCAAAGGATCCACAATCATGCCAAGTATGCGGTTGCATGATTCATGGACATGGGAAATGAGACTTTGCTACCCCCACCCCCAACCCCTCCGGACGGTTTGTGGCTTAAATTCAGACCGACACCCTTTCTCGTCGCGCCCAAATTGCCGGACATGACCCAACCTCACGTGGGCTTGTGGGTGGCTGGGCCAGGCTCAGAACCACGGGGAAACGAAGGTAACACCAAAGCCAAACCGGCAAAAGGGAAGCTGAGTCTGGCAACGGATCTAGTCAACCAATCAACCTACCAATCTTTGTCCATCCAACTACAAAAGGGCAAAAAGATCAGGTTCTTGACTGGCAAAAGGGCGAGAGGGGCCATCCAACTGCCGAAGGAATCAGTTCTGGTCTGAAAAACTGTAGAGAGGGTCTGCATCCATCCAGCTGCACAAGGGTTATGGCCCTGAATATGAGCCCAAAATGGATTGCGGATTCCTGGAAAATGTCCGTTTAAGCCCCCAAAACACATTTGCCCTAAAACAGCCACGGAACCAGAGGTTGGAAGACCATTTGCGCAAGGGGGCCCAGTGCAGGTTCCATGCCTGACTGACTTTTGGGAATCTTACACCTGGTGTTTCCCTTTCGACCCAAGCCAAACTCAGCTTCCCTCTAAATGCTTAGGGAGAAGGGGTTCGAATCCAAATCCAAACCGCCAAAAATAGGTGCACAAAATGGGTTGCCCTGATGGAAACATGGACTAAAACCTGTGGTCTCTTGCTGGCTCAATGTTAACCCCGGATGAATAAACCCTGATTGATCAATAGGGGGTGTTTTTTTAGTGGGGATTCATGACTTTTGGAGGGAACACCCCACTAATAATGGGACGGGTGTATCTCTCGTCGGCATGGCGCCGGATTTTGGGTCTTCGTTCGCCTCTTCGGCGGCTCCGCAGACTCCTCGGCGTCGTCCTTGGCACCTGCGAAGATGGTCTCCTGCGCGTCGAAAAATCACGGATTTTTGGGTCTGGTCTTTTCTGAGTTGCTGCCTAGGTCCTCCAGTAGAGAGCTTAGAATAAGGGTACCCGATTTTTTTCTGTAGTCTGTATTAGGGGAACCCTGCGCCAAAAAACGTAAAGGGCACTACTGGGGGACCTAGTTACTGTTTTAACGGGAAGCCAAGGAACACAACATATGTGTTTTGAGGGGACGAGTCCAGAATTCAAGGCACTTACCAGGGTGTACTGGAGTAAGTCTGGGGTAAACGGCTCAGACTTCCGATACTGTTTGACTTCAGATGGACGAAATCCACTTCGCACCAGTTCAGACGTGGTGTGTCGCTTTCTTCATGGGTGCTCATACATCCCTCGCGCGGGAGTTCATCAGCCCACAGTGCAGATGTGATTCCTGGTCAAAACGAAACATTCGGAAAATCAGATAGAAAACTCCTACCAGTGAAAAGCTCGCAACATCCTGGGCACCAAGTCACTGGCTCCACAGGGAAAACAAGCCGACGTCCAATGCCAGGAAATGGTGCTCTTCAAGCCAACAAAATGTACTCTGCAAACTCAGAGATCCATCGAGCCAGGAAACATGTTCTTACAAATCAAAGGCTGTCACGAAGCTGAAAGCCATCAAGTTCATAGAGCCCCACCCGCGGAGGGCTGCGCTGGTCGGTGGTAGCTTTTGACTTGGGTGTCGGTGTTTTAGGGCCCGAAAAACTGGTTGGTGTTGGGTTCCTTAAAGAAAAAAACTCCTCAACCAACTGTGGGTTTTGGTAAAAATAAAAATAAAAAAGGTTTTGGTGTCCCTTTCGAAATAAAAAGACTCAACCAAAAAACCACGCACCCACACTTGTTTTGAATCCAGACTTTCCGAAATTTGAACTGGCCACATGCCAAGGAACCCAGCAAAGGGCTAGGAAACAGGTCGCCAGGACACATACAGTCAGGATTTCTCACGAAGACTATAGCCATTCGTAATACTTGAGAACAGGTCGGGCCGTTTACTGCACTCCTGCAAAAGTCCCGGGATTGCAAAACACAAGCTTTTGGACAATCCCCCTTCTGGTTGTTCTCAATGGCCAACTTGGAGCAGTTTGACACCCCTCCTAGGTCCTGCAGATTTGAGAGCTTAGAATAATTGGTACCAACTTTTTTCTGTAGTCGATTTTAGGATCGGGAATCCCCCCAACCAAAAAAGTTGGTCCAAGGGCACCTGGCTGGACCTAGCCTCCCAGCCACTCGAAAAGTTGGTGGGCCTGCATGTGGTTCAGCCGCTCCACCATCGCCTCTTCCTCCATCCCCAGCCTGGCACGTTGCTTTTGCGGAGCTCTGCCGGCGACGTCGCGCTCACCCCGCTTCGGGTGTGAGAAAAGCACGGGTCCTACTTTGACGCAGAAAGTACGCTCCTGCCCATTAGCACGGAACCCAACACCGATTCTACTTTTTTGGGGAGCTCGTTCCAGCCTAAACTCGGGACGTGGCATTCCTGAGCTTGGCGTGCCATCGATCGAGATCAGTCGCCAAAGATATGTCCCCTGAGAAGACCAGTCCAAAGCCCTGAGTGAGGTTCCATTCACAACTGCCAAGGAAGCTCTAAGGGAAAGGCAAGTCCCAAAAGGTGGCACTCCTCACTGTTTTGTTCGAGCAAAATCAAAAGCCAACCAGTTTCCTGGGGGGGCTAGTAGCATTGACACAACTGAGTGGCCATTGTTTGGTCTTCCCAAGGAGTCCAGAAGCTCAGGAAGTGAGTATTCACTGTTCTGCAGGACCGTCGTTGCGACTTCTCGGTTGCCTATGGAAGCTGCACCCAAAGTGCCGCTCGAGCAACTGGGATCCCGAAGCAACAATCTCTCTGGCCGCGGCTTCTTGATGTCTCCTGACCCCTCCACAATGCGAACAAGCTACCCTGGTAGAGTCTGCCAACCCACAAGAGAATTCCAAGGGCATGCTCCCCCGTCTGGGGCACACATGTGGGGAGGTGGGTTGTTTCTCATTTGGTACCCTCGGGATTGTGTGTGATTTGTTTTCCGGCTACAACTAAGTGAAACCACCTAATGATTCAAGACAAAGCCAATTGTTTGTCCAACTACGGCATTAAGAAAGGTTAAAAGTCAGGCCTAAAGAAGATGTCCATCACGTTGGGATCTGTCCGCATCATTTGGAACTCCTCTTCACCTCAGACGGGAAAGAAAAAGAAAGAAGAAAAAAAAGGGGGGGAAACGAGTCCATGCTCAGGAGATGACCCGATTGCAAAAAACCATTGACTTTGTCGTTCAAGCTGGCTGGCTACAAGGGTTTGTATAGCAGGTGGCTGGAAGATCCAATAGCTAACCAAGCGGAACCCCCGAAACTGGAGGAGGAGGGTCGCTCGCGTGCCTGCACAAAGGGCCCTTGGCTGATTTGCGGAGCTACCTGCGCCTGCGCCTTTTCTCCCAAGGACTTTGGACATGGCGCGTGCGTCCAAACCCCCCCCCCCGTCCCCTAATGAAGCGACGGGCATTCTCACGCAAAATGTCTCGCGCGCAGCTCTGCTCACCCAAAAACGGAAGGGCAACGGACGGGCCTCTGCCAAGCAGGGAGAACGACCCGCACAGCACGAATCGAGTGAGCGCCACTCCGCATCGACCACTCCGCGATCACGGCCTGAGCCTTCTCGGAAGCCCAAGCAAGGGCATCGATTGGATGTCGACATGAGTCACCACTTCAGGGGGTCACTGGATGTCCCCTCTAAAAGGTTGATAAAAGCTACCGGTGAATTTCCACTGAAACTGTTTCTTTTGAAGGTCCAAAGCGAGAGAATGGGGTGATCCTGCTGGCTTTCCAAAAGCCGCCATCCGTCACACCTTTCAGCCCTATGTGAAAACCCAAGCCCAGTCCCCCAAATCCCCCCGCCCCCGAACCCCCCAGCCGCCAGCTACCAGTCTCAGGCGACGCCATTTTTGAGGCGACCCTTTTTGTTGCTTGGTTTCAAAGGGAAGCAAAAAGGCGAAGCTAAGCATGTTTGGTTAGTGCCCGGGTTTGGTTTCAAAAAAACAACACAAAAGGACGAGCCAAAAAGAAATGCCCAGGTGGTATCCCCAACAGCAAAGCCCGAAACCCCGTAAAGGAACCGTTTTTTTTTTGAAAGCTGGCCCAAACCACCCCAAACGAGCCGATTTGCAATCGGAGCACCCCCTATTTTCTGACGCCAATTCTGACACGCCCAGCGGCTGATCTTCCCATCATGGGAGGTGTCCAATGCCTGCCGATCGATGTCCAATCGCGAGCCGCGTCCCCAACGAAAGAGCTCGACAAACGTCGTGAATCTCATGTTGGAAGTCTCTCAAAGATTCTAGCTTGAAGTTTGGCCCGCTGGAATCAGCGATTTAGAAGGCTCAACAAATGACTTATGACTTAGTCTTGCAGCTTGACCAGAAGCGCGAGGCATGTCCGCATGGATTCTCCAAGCGATTAGCTCCCTGGAAGGCAGTGGCCCTTAAGGGAACTGTGTTGCTGGATGTGGATGCACAAAAAATTACCGGTTGGCAAAGAGGCCCCCTTGGGCAGATCGATCTTCTGTTTAAAAAAAAAATGAAGCTCCTGTGGACCCCACATGGAACCCGACCCCTCGGTGCCATGACTGTGGACAAGCCTTCACGATCCGCCGTGTAAAATCGGAGGGATTTAATTGAGGGGCACCAAAAAAAAAAAGAAATCCAAAGGGGTTTGGGGTACCATAGCGATAACCATGGGAAAATAGGCCCTTGTATTAGTCAAACAATCCACCGCAGCACAGCCGCAAGACGTAATCCCGTCAGAAAGAAAGTCTGGGAGAGGAAACAAAAGTCACCCCCTAACTAGGCGAAAGAGAAGCAGTCTCTGACTCTGACAACCCCCAGAAACAGTCAAGATAATGACCCCAAAGAGAGCTCTGATAAAACAGCTCCGCATCCAGCTCCCGCCAGCTCTGCAACTTTCCATCATTTCTCAAAGGACGCAAGGAAAATACCGGGCCAAAAGGAATCGATTTCTGTCCTCAAGATACCATGGAAGCTCCTGGAAGTCCGAGGCTTCGAAAGGAGCTCCAACCCGTTCGGGGGTTCCGGCCCCAGGGAAACGCTCCTACCACCCCGCTTTTCCCGCCAATAGTCCGGTTCCATCCTCATGGGTGGTAGGGGGTCGCAAATCTCAAAAAGCTTCCCCTTGCGATCCGACGCGTCCCAAACCACCAGATGTTTTTTCCGCCAACCTCAGGTTGCCCAGGCGTTGCTTTCTGGGTCACGCATCCCGATCCAAAAGCCGCCGGTCAGAACCCGGCGACGCGCCGGCGCCTCGAAGGCCTCCTCCAAGCTGCTCTTGAGATCCACCTGCGCTTTGGAGCTGAGAAATAAAATCCCAGGGGACCCCCCCCCCCCACCGGTACTTTTTAGGAAAAAATTCAGGGGACCCCCCCCCCCCCCCCCCGAAATCACCAGTTCCTGCCTTCGAGTCGTCACTTCTTGGAACGTGCCCCCCCCTTCAGCGCTACTTTTTAGACGTTTTGCAGAGATTGGAAGAATTGCGCCCCGATTTGAATCATCACTTCTGCGAACATCATGGCTTTCAACCTGGCGAAGGGGTTGGCAATGGCTACTGGTCCCCAGAGGTCGATGGGTTCCACCTGGTAAATGAGCGTCTAAACCAATGGGAAATGTGGGAATGAACCCAGAGAATGGCCCATTTTGAAGGGAAACCACCAGCAAGGAATGTGTTTTTCTTGGTCATTCCGTTTCTCACTCCCTGCCTATCGCACCAGCAAGTGAAACCAATCTAAACCCGTGGAACCAGTCCGTTTCTAACCAAGCTAACCAAAAATGCGCCGAAGAGCCGAAGCAGGAGGACACAAAGTTCAGGCACGGTCCCCAAAGGAGATCCTGTTGTAACATGGGGAAGCACCAGGCATCAGCTTCCCTCGAAAAGAGTGGCTTGGATTCGTGGTTTGGAGGTGTGAAGGTTAGGCGGGTTTCCCTCACTGTTGTATCCGTGAAGTCTGCCCAAACGTCTGACCACCTGCCCAATGCGCCCCTGTCACAAGTGATTGTTCTTTTTGTGTGTTTTATTTGTCTTTTTGTTTCTTGTTTTTTCGGCACTGTCCCAGGATGTCGGAACTTTGAACGGCACTGGACCGAGGCGATAGCAAGCAAGCATCAAGCACTATGAGCGTGGTGACTTGGCGAGAAAACAGCTGCAGTCCTTTTTCGGACCACCCCACACCCCATGATATGCTGGAAGCCAGAACAAAGCAGGGAAAGCAACCAGAGGAACCCCATGGCAACGTCTAGTTGTCCTCCCGACCCCAACCCAATGAAAACCAAAATGCGCCCAAAACTCCAGAATTCCAGAACTTCCTTGTTGGTTTTTCATCTTGGGGGGCGGGAGGTGGAATTCGTGTAGCGGACTTCCAAAACTTCCTTGGGCAGACAAAGTGGCAGCAGGAAAGGGGGACAGATCGCCATGTGAGCCACGAGGGAATCTGAGTGGGCCCCCCGTCTCGTCCTCTCCAAATTAAGCATGAATCAAAATATGTGTTCATCTCTTGTGCTCCCCCAGAAGCTGCGCAAGATGAGGTTGCCCTTGCCTTGAAAAACATCATCTAAATACCCAACAGTAATCCCACGAAAGCATCGAGAGCGAATTACCCACCAACTCCCTGGCAATGAGTCAGGCGTTCATGTGGCTGAAAAGGGTAGCCCTGCCAGGCCCCGGTTTGAAGAGTTCTTACAACCACCACATCTGCAGTCTCCTGGGTCTCGATGTGTTGACAAGGTGGCACACCTGGGTCTGTGTCAAAGTAGGGAGACCCCTAAATCGGTGGGAGTTTCTTTCGGTGTCCCGAACCAACCTGGTTCCCTGGAAAACACAGCACCATCTCAGACTTCCGCCAGCATCTTCTGCTTCTCATGCTCCCTGGAATTGTCCTCCACCACCTGGCAACACCCCCAGACCCCCAGACCCCCAGACCCCCAGACCCCCAGACCCCCAGACCCCCAGACCCCCACACCCTCACGTCGCGGCCACCATCCTGCCGCGAATCTCGCCACTTCCGGTGAGGTTTTCGCATCTTTCAGATGGCTTGGCTTGCAATGGTCTGCAACCTCGTGCCCACCAGCACACACAAACACACACACACACACACACACACACACACACACACACACACACACACACACACACACACACACACACACACACACACACACACACACACACACACACACACACACACACACACACACACACACACACACACACACACACACACACACACACACACACACACACACACACACACACACACACACACACACACACACACACACACACACACACACACACACACACACACACACAACACACAAACACACACACACACACACACACACACACACACACACACACACACACACACACACACACACACACACACACACACACACACACACACACACACACACACACACACACACACACACACACACACACACACACACACACACACACACACACACACACACACCGCAACACCCCAACACACCTCGCAACGGACGGGCACCCAAATAACCACCGAAAGCCCCGAAAGGCAATGAAGCTTTCTGCAAACCAAACAAAACAAAAGAAAAATAAGAAAAAAAAACGAGGGTTGGGAACCCAAACAAAATAATAATAAGGCTTGGGAAGTTGGGAACCTCTCCCGCTCAGCGACACGAGCCGGACTCTCGCGCCAGATCAAACCAGCAAAACCGGTGTATACTCCACATGAATCCCCTCCAAATGGGCGTGGCGCAAAATGCAACGATCGGGGCAAACCGCAGGTTTTGGGTAACCCTTGCCCCATTTTGGAATTCCGGTTTTTTGAGCCACAGCCAAATGGGATTCTTCCGAACCCCGAGGGCAACCTCGAGGGCACCCTGACAAATCCAGCCTTGGAGTCTATATGCCTTGAGTGCATTGCCCCCGTCTCTGTGATTTACTGTTGACACCAAGTAATTAACCAAAAGCTTGAACTGGGTGCCTTGAAGCGGGTGTGGCTCCTTTTCTAGGGAAGCCCTTTTTGGTTGGCTCTTAAAGGGAATCTAAAACGAACAGCACCATTTGGTGAGTTGCCCCTATGGGTCTACACACACCCAAATGCCAGAAGCATTGGCGATAAAAATCCTGGTGCCATGACCATTCATGGCTCGGCCAGACTTGGGAGGATCCCTCCGCTTCTCCAACCTGCTTTTGTTGGGACTGTCGAACCTCCTCCTGGAGTTCTGGGGTCCCAGAAACCGCCTAGACAGCCAAGTTGCGATCGCTGGTTTCAGACACTGTTCCTGGTTTTTGGACGGTAAAGTTGATGGAAAAAAGCGATCGCAACTGGCGATCCAGGAGGTTGGGGTCCTAAAAAAAATGGACTTTGGCAAACTCTGCCCTTCCGCTGAGAAGGGCTTCCCGCGCGATTGTTTGCGTACGAAACCTGAGCAGGAATCCCTGGAGTATGGGAGGGCAACTCGGAAGGTAGGGCTGAGTACTGCCCTTCGAAAACCCTCGCAAAGGAAGTTCCGCGGTCAATCTTGCTTCTTCTCAGCAAGGTGCGAAAGACCCCAACCAGCCCCTACGTTCGGGAGCGTCCTTTTTTGAAGGGTGCATTTCCTGGGGTTGGTGCAAAAGGGAAGCAACCCGTTTTGAGGGTTCCCTGGGGACAACCTCCATTCGGATCAACTTTGTCCCTGAATCCCGCCTCTTTCCAGGCCTGGTGACGAATTCTTAAAAAAAATGGGCGAGGTTCCTGCATTTCTGGCCTTGGTTTCCAAATAAAAGCTCATGTCCCAAGGAGAGACATACCCAGACTCTTTTCGGCCAGCATCACAGATGCCAAACCACCACCTGCTTCCCGCTCAACGCACGCTGCGCTTTCGGGCTCTGCCTGACAAAGGACGCCGATGAGCATGTTCAGCAGCGTGATCCCAGAGATCACCACGAAGAGCGTGAAGAGCCAGAACAGCAGCGCGCTCTCCTTACCCCAGGTCTTAAAATGGGGGAGGCTCCTCGAGACCGTGTGGTTTTCGAAAATGGGGGTTGCTGGAAAAGGGGAAAATTGGGGGGGGAATGTCTGGTTCAATGGGGTTTGTCTCTAAATGGGGGAACAGCCCAAAACTGGGGGGGGTTCGCCTTTTTTGTTTTCTGCTAGTTCCCAATTGGATAGGAGGCTAAATGCGACCATGCGATCCGCAGTACATGTGTTTGTTTGCCGCCCGTTGGGATAACTACAAAGGGAACGCTCCTCTCAATGCATGGCTCCAGCAAGCTCCGTTCAACCCGCACCATGTCTTGCTACGAGGCAAGGATCCTTGTTGAGTCTTACTGTAGTGCTGAGTAGCAGCAGGAGCTCGCTGCTGCAGCAGGGGTAGCAGTGGCAGATCGAGGACACAGGACCTCTCGATAAAAATCGCCGGAGTGGCAGAAGCAGGAAAGGACAGAACAGGAAAAGGCCTGTGGCCACTTCTTTCTCAAGTGAGGGTTCCAAAACGAAAGAGCTTCGATCTCTCCCCTGTCACTTTCCCTGAAAACCACCAAGGAGTCGAAACCAAGGCACGTGGTCACGGAAAAACTCACCCTGTGCAAGCGGAAGTTATTTGGTCCCACAGAATACGGCCGGGCAAAACCCTGAAATGCAAAAGGGAATTCCTGTGTGAAGAACCCTCCAGTGACCTCTGGGGCCCACAAATCACACGCCTCTATGGGCACCACCCTGTTAGTGGTGGTAAAAGGGAACACGAGTGGAAAAGGCCTCAATTGGGTGTTGCTCAAAATATGGGGTTGGTTTCATTTTGGTTTCCCTTTAAACCGACCCAAAAGGGGAACCCTCAAAAAGGAAACACTCCTTTCAAAATACGCACAACCACGTGCCGTGTGCGCGTGTGTATATGTGTTGTGTGTGTGTGTGTGTGTCACGTTTGGTCCTTCGTAACCGCCCAAACGAGGTCATCACGCATCAGTGCAGAGCACATGTTGGATGTCTACATTCGACAGTGTCTAGCAGCCGAAAAGCCCAAAGATCGCGTTTGGTTTGGATGCCCCTGGAATGTTTCCTGTGTGGCCATTTTGCGAACCCCATTTGAGAACCTTGTTTGAGAGGAAACCACCCCACTTTGTCGCTTTGTGGCCGGACCCGCCTCCCTTCCACCCTTCCGAGTGTCCGCTTTGATGGCGTGGAAGGCGGAAGCTAACTCATCTGCCAGCCTCACCGACCGGCTCCTTCCTAGTTGCAACCAGTGCCCGGGTTCCTCCCCCTTTACACAGGGGCACCTACAAGAGTATCTAACCAGCTTAACTGGTTTCCATGTGATTTAGCATTGATAGACTTGAGTTTCCATTTGGTTTGGTGCTGCTGGAGTTTCATTTTCAGATCTCATTTCCATTTGATTTAGAAGTAGGTTTCCCTACCAACAGTGGTTCTCTAAATTTGGCCTGCACCTGCGGTATACAAAGAAAATACGCCCAGGCGGCTTCCCCAGCAGCCCGGAATTCCCTGGAACCCTTCCGGAACTCTACCGCGCAGCCGCTCCAACCCACTGCGGGGCGTACTGTTCTGTTTTCCGCTCGTGTTTCGTATTTAGTCTGTCCTCGCACATGTATACCTAACATCGATATTTGTATGTGTATATATATATATACATATATTTATATATATATATATATAATGTTTACCTATATCATTCCAGGCTGTAGGCCCCGATCTTGGCAATACTCCTCAGGTCCCTGCGGGCCTATTCTGCCAGAATATATAAGTGAAGGAAATTGAGGAGGTCCAAGATATGAAAAGGCCGTGCTTGGCTTGTCAATGCGTTTGCCTGCTGGAAGCTGAAGGTATTATATCACCAGGCTTGAGCTAGTGGCACTGGGGAGTCTCTCAAGTGGACCTCTGGAATCAAGCACAGACAAATCAAGAAACAAAACAGGCACAAATTTCTTTCCACCGAGGCGTTACGAATTCCTGTCGAAATAATTGCAACTCACTCACTCAGCTCAGAAAGCCTGAGTGCGGAGTAGTCCAACGCATGCACATCGGGTAAGTCCCGTAGCCAATTGACTCGGGGTATGCCTCAGAAGTTGCAATCTTTTGACGCGCACGGCTCTTTGCACAAGTCAGTGCAGCGATAATTTTACTATTCTAGATGATCATGGCGAGAATTCCGGAGATTGTTCGGTCCGAAATGAAAACTGAGCCGGAATGTCAATCATGGAAATGAATCTGTCATACGCATTTTGCCGGCAAGAATCTGATACCAAAAGTATTTACAACCTTGGCCCATGGATAGACCCAGCCCACGTCGGCGTCTCATCTGGAGTTTCTCATCTGAGATATTTTGGAGGTTCCGTTCTGAAGCCAATGTTGGCCAACAACGGGTGCTGCCAGTCACTGCCATTGGCGCCTAGAAGTAGGCAGTCATTGTTTCTAGCGTACCTCCCGCCGAGGAGACCACGAGATAGTGATGAGGAGCATCCTTTGGGTTTGCAGTTGCTTCTACTCAAGCGGAAGGCTTCCAACAGCCTTCGGGGAAGTCGAGCTGGGAATCACACAATCCATGAAAATCAACGCAAGCCGACAAGCTGCGGAGGCAGGGAAACTCATGGAACTGCTGCAGTGTCTCAAAAGAAGACGGCTGAACAGAATACATCTACATGCTGTGGCTCCACAAAGTTGCCATTTAGACCGAATGGAAGTTTATGTCTGAAACGAACCCTGAACAGCAAAGCCACCAACCTGGAACCCACATTGGGTGCGCAACATCAGCCAAACCCGATCCACAGGTGACAGCTTTGTGACTTGAAGGGGGTTTGTTCAGGACTCAAGGAAGGATCTACACAGAGACCCCACAAAAACACACCGAAGCGACTGTTGATGCGCAATCAAAGCAACAAGTTGTTTCGCAAGCTTTGAGGCCGAACCCCAGACTCCATGACCAGTCTTCGAGCCTCCTGGCACTATGAAGTGCTTAAAGCACTACAACACTAACATCGACACAATTTTCAACGCATCCCTTTCGTGCAGCTACAAGGTCAACAAAAAGAAACCATTTCCTCCCAGAGCATTTGCTCCTCAAAAGGGCATCGCGAATCTCCAAACAGCCAGCATCAGCGCTCTTGTCCAAGATCTAAATCAACCTACATTGGAAGAGTACTGCAACCAACCCGCTCGGCTACCCAATCCGTGTCACAGGGGCTTTGGACTCGCGTAGAGGAAGGCCTACACTTCCATTCTCCACACAAACACCAGGCAATTTGGAGCGTTCGCCCGTATATCCTGGTAGGAGGAAGAAATCTTGACATTATCCTTTTGCACCCAATCAGCAGAACGGCATGGTAAGCCCTACCGTCCACAACACCTTCGCAGGGAGGAGCAATAAAAGGCATCCGGAGTTGAGAGCGCAGGAAAAAGCACTAGGACGCCGGAAGGGGCGTTTGTTCTGCGCGCCGTGGCCCTTCTTAAGCTGCTTCTTGGCGCGGTATTCCTGCCAGTCAGGACCTCTTTTTCTTCGCACAACGGTCACTCGCGCCTGCGAGCGCGCATTCCGCTTCGCTCGCGCGGCAGCCAGGTCGTCGGCAGCCGCCTGGGCGCGAACGACACTCACGGCGCGCTGGAGTCACGCGCGCCTTGTCACCCGTCTTTGCTCTTTCGCGGAGCGAGCGGCTCTTTGCCTTGGCCTTCTTGTTCTCCCTGGTCTTGCGCTTGCGCCGGGCCGGTGCGGCCGCCGCTCTGCGACAGGCTTTGCGCGCGAGCGCCCGCCTCCAGCATGCGCTTCGCCATGCGCTCGTCTGCAGCGTCAAGCTTCGCGGCGGCCCGTGCGTCGGCCCTCGCCTTTGCCAGCCACTCGCGCGCACGGCCGTAAACTCCTACAGGGCATTCACCCAGACATGGCGAGAGTCCTCAATAGAGGTGTGAAACTTTTGGTCGACAGTGAACGGAGACGCAAAGTGCTGAGCAAGAAGCAATTGGTTCCACATCCTCAATTCTCAGCTCTAGTTTGTCATGGACGTGCTCGTGGAAGCATTCAGTGAAAAACAAGCCCATAATCTCGACGCTCTCAACATCTCCGTCGAGCATGGAGCATCAATCAGGTACGTCGCTGACGCGTCCCTAAAGCGTGGAACCACGGCAACTTGAGACCGACGCCTTCTACGGCGTGCTCGATTGCCTGGCCACACACGTAATGCAGTGCGACCTCAAGCTTGCCTCCGTACAAACAACCGCAAAACCATAAAATGTTTCTGACCAAGATTTCGTAGTGGGAGGTACAAGCTAGTGCACAATTACTGCCTACTTCTTGGCGCCAATGACAGTGACCGCTGTTGGCCAACATTGGCTCCAGAACGGAGCCTCCAAATATCTCAGATGAGAAACTCCAGATGAGACGCCGACGTGGGCTGGGTCTATCCATGGGACCAGCGGTGTAAATACTCTTTTGGTATCACATTCTTTTCTGCGAAATGCCAACAACATGTTCCTTTCCATGATGCAATTTTCTTGAAATGGACTTTCCATTTCAGCTGTTTTGATTTTGGCTCCGGACAATCTCCGGAATTTTTCACCATGATTATATCGGATTGTCAACATCTTCGGATTTCAGTTCGCTGTGCATCACTTTTGCACCGACTTTTTCACAAGGCATTGCACGTAAAATATGGCGCAGCCGCGCTAGTTCAATTAGCTACAACACATTGCAAATGTGCTTCCTCTGCACTATTCCGCAAGTCAGGCTTAGGAGCCAAGCGATCAAATCGCTTCTGGCCGCATTCCCAAGGGAATTCGTAATGCCATGAAAAATGTGGGTCTGTGTTGCTTCTTGCTTTCGTCCTTGCTTGATTCAATCCACTCATGAGCAATTGCCGGCGGCCATGCTTTGGCTCAAGCCTGGTGAATTGTGCATTTTCTCGATCAGAGCAAAAAAACGCATCACACTTGTTGCGTTACCATTGGTTTCCACCGAGAAACCGAGCACTGCCTATTTACAAAAGGTTGTTCCTCTTCAACTTCCTCTACAGTTCCTTTCATCGGAATAGGTATCGTGGAGGCTTATGGGGACCCCCTATTTCCAACCTCAGGGGACTTACCCCTGGGGCGGGGGGGGGGGGGGGGGTAGGCGGCCTGACATGTATACAAATACATATGTACATATACACACATACATATGAGTTTTGGAGGAGACCACAGCAATCTATGAGTTGATGACCAGCCGAGACTCATAATCCAGGCCTTCCATGGAAGCCAAAACAGGGATCAAGAAACACATCATCAGAGTTCACAATTCGCTCCTTGAGCCTCCCAAAGCCTGCAGCAACCCTTGCTGATGTTCGGCTTCGTGGGATCCAGTCGGTTGGTACATGCATCGCTCGCCCTTTCGGGTCAAAGGAACCTGCATCCGCTCGATGTGGGGGCGCCCACAATGTGTCAAGAGCCACATTGATTCCAGGACACCGGCTCAGAAACGATTTTCCGCTTCGCAACTTGGAGATAAAACTGCCGCACCGGAAGCGAAGCAAGCAAATGAGTTTCAAACCGACCATTTTGAACCGAGCATTTTGAAACCGACCGTTTTGGAAGCCGCCAATGAATTGTCACTTCCCAACTCCAAGGACTCCCAAATCGACTTTGGCCCCCGGCGTGCCATAGGTGAACCTCGGTCTCCAAACTCAAGTGATTCATGGCCCCAGGCTCGGGGAAACCGCCGTTCGGCTTTCAACCAGTTTGAAAAGTCCCAAACCCAACTCTGAACCGCTGGTTGCTTCTGAGACTGTCGGAAGCGGCTGACAGCGTCAGCCCGGGTCATCAAACGAGTGGGGAGTGTCTTTAACAAGAACCCACGGCCAAGCCACCAGTTTTGGGGGTCAACTATGCGCCAACATCCAGATTGACAAATGCACGCTAGCTGTTGGTGTCTCAATTTTATGAGCCTGGATCGAAACGGCTGCGAAACGGGTGCGAACTCAAGTCCGCCTTTTGGGCACCTTTCTTTGTCCACCGAAGCCATCCTCAAAGGTCCAAATCCCAAAAAGAGAAACTCACTTTTCCTCGTCTTTCCGAAAGGAGAAAGGCTACTTGGATCTCTTGAAAGATCAGAAAAACCCTCACCCCACGTGACAAAAGACACGTTGAATCGCATTGAAAACCTGGTATCAAAAGGGTGTACTCAAAACCCGTGAACAAATTGCAAAGGGCGTTCTTGCCAAGTCCGGGGATGCCCCGAGCTGACAAAAAAAAAAAGAAAAGAACAGAAATAGCTTCAGCTGCTCAGTCTGTTTCAAGCTTCTACCAAGCAAAAATTGTTTTGGGATCTCCCGCGGACATAAGAATAAGTCTCTCAGAATTCCAGGCAGGCCATCCCAAAACCCTAAAAACACGTCGACACCCGCGGAAAAAAAAAATAAAAAAAAAATGGAGAAGAAAAGAAAAAGAGGAAGAAACGAAACACCTCGACGCCCGCGGAAACACAACTTTCTCGAGCTGCTCATTAAGGCCGCGGCAGCGACATCATGGAGGAGCCCATGTCCGAGAAGAGCTGCTGCGCCGTGGGCTCGTCAAAGGGCCCCGCCCTGGGGGTGCCCGGCACCCCGAGCCTCGGATATCCATCGACGCCAAGCGGGGACTTTGGTGGATTACCCCCATGGGTCGAGACCAAAGAACCCATGGAAAAAAAAAACGGAAAAAAAAGATCCCAAGACTCGAAAAAGGAAAACTGGCGCCTCATCAGTTGTCTAAGTGCCTTTCTAGGCCCACAAGTCACATGTCCGATCTTTGTTTCACCTCCGTCAGCTTTGGCAGAGCAGCGGTCTTTCTTGACAGCTTTGAACGTGTGTGAGTGTGTATGTATCTGCGGGTGTGTCATGTGAACAAAGTCAAAAAAATGTGACCAAGCCACGAATCCCCAGCATCAAACAAACACGACCCGAATGTACGCGTGAGTGTTTCCAAAACTCAGGCCCCAAAGACAACTGCGTGGTCCTTATGTCTTCCGTTTAAAACCCAACCAACTTGCCATTTTCAAACAGCATGGGTGGCACTTCCTGAACTCTCAAACAGCTCCCCCAGAATCCAAGTAGGGCCCCTGCGCGTCCATATGGGGATGCGGTGTTCCTCTCCAAAAGTGGCCTGAACCCCCACTAACACCAGGGCCACGCCCATTTAGGGGTATATTAATCCTATTAATCCTGGGTTGGTATTGTTGAGTTTGTGCATCAAGCAAATGAATAGGCGCGTCAATCCAACTCACCCTTCAAACCTCCATTGTGCCATCCTCACCCAAAAGAACAAGCTCGCAGTGATACGAGCACGTATCAAATGATTTTCGAGGCAAAAACGGAATCTTGCCTCTCTACGCATTAAGAGGCAAATACATGGACATGGGTCAAAACCCCGTACTCCCAGCGAACATCCCAATCCCCACCAAAATAGACTAAAACGAGTGGTGCACCTACCCCACAATGGTACCATTAGTTTTGACCCACAGCCACATCCCCAGAATAAGCGTGGCTTTGCTTGCTCCGGTCCAAGAACCTTTCTTGCAATTTATTTTGCGGTCGAACGATTCACGGCTCGAATGGCAGAGTTCAGGCACAGCTTCTCACCCTTCCTAACAACACTACCCCAACGTCCCTGGCACCTACTGACCCTTCCGCCGAAAACAGCAGCCATCCCAAGCCGCGAATCAAGGGCTAACCTGAGAGTGGTTTGTGGGAGAGTTGTGTTGACCCCTCCAGGAAAAATGGGGCAAGGGACCAAACGTCACCCCGTTTTCAAGGGGCTCACCGATGGTCTGGGTCACAAAACAAACAAGCTTAGGTGGCGTCCCCTGCGACGCTTTAGTGCTCGCACCCTCGTGGAACCTTTGGAACCTTTGGAACCTTGGTGGAACCCTGGTGGAACCCTCGTGGAACCTTATCTCAGGGCTGCCAGATCGTAACTGGGCTGAGAGCTGTTGGGCTTCCTTGAACCTTAGCCTGGCCTGCACCAGACCAGCCAGCCTTCGGAACCTGCCTTGAACCTTACACTTGGCCTGCGCCAGACCACCCGGAACCTCCGGAACCTGCCTTGAACCTTACACCTGGCCTGCACCAGACCACCCGGAACCTCCGGAACCTTGCTCGAACCTGACTCCAGAGCTCCCCAAGCCACCCCCAAACCTTATCTGGGCTGAGACCCCTTAGCTTTCAGCTGTTGGGGAAAGAACTGTCCACTCCCCAGTTCCATCAGTGGCTTGAGGGCTGGAACCCGTTCCTTTTGAAACCAAATGGAGAAGGTACCCAACCTCCGAACCAGTCTAAACCACCTATTCGGGGAGAAAAGAAAGCATGGAAGCATTTGAGCAGTCCCGCTGATGGCCATACGTTTTTTTTTTTTTTTTTTTTTTTTTCTGCCGTTGCTGGAACGCCCATGAAACCAGATGGAACCGCCCGAAACAGAATCGGTCCTTTGGTCCAATGGGCGATGCTTCGTAGCCCTTGAAAGAGATCCATGGAACTTTCTCAATTGGGCACCAAAACCGCCGGCAGCTCCTTCTGGTTCTTTACAGAAAGGTCCGAGGGGTTGAGGGGTGGGGGCGAGACGCAAACCTTCCAAAAAGTTGGGAGTAGTATAGGCCCATTCCTGCTTCAGTGTCTGGACAGGCACGTTTGACCGTACGTTTGACATGCGTCAGGAAATCCCGCGGTGCGGAGGCTAACACAAGAAGCGCTTCAGCCCCGAATGGCGACTCAGCAGACTTGCATCTGCGTCGATGAAACGGGAGAAGGTTAACCCCTGATGCATCAAGCCCGCGATCAGTCAAGTATCCAGCTTCCCTTAGCACAGAAGGTCTGCCAAGTCCTGGTTCATATGACGAGGACCCGGCGTTTTCCGCGGAAAACGCACCTGCTGGGAGTTATGAAGCCCGATTTGAACTAGCTGCATTATTTCACCATGATCAAAGTCACCCCCGGAGTGGGGGATTAAAGGGAACCAACCGATTCCATTTTCTGACTTCGATATCCCCCAGAAACCGTCAAAATAATGACCCCAGTTCAATAACTGGTGGATCGGATCCAACTCCCAGCGTTTCGCATAGATGCATCCAGCGAGATCCCAAACTTCCAGCTGCCGAAGCCGGAGTTCGCCTTTCTAGAGTTCCCAAAAGAAACCAGATAGAAACCCAGAGGAAAAAACAAAGGGAAACCCAAAAAGGGAAGCCTTCAAGGGACACCCGGGGTTGAAACGGGGGTATCTGTATTCAAACGGCAACCCGATCCCTTCAGAGAGAGAGAGAGAGAGAGAGAGACTTCAATTGTATATCTTGCCAGGCAGCTGCGTGGTGAAGACAATGGCAAAGAAGTAGGTGACCTGTCAGGCCCCAGGAAGGCCTTCTGATCGCTGTGACCCTAACCACCGGAGCCCGCAAAAAAGAGGAAAAATAAACCAGCATAGACCCCAGATAGCACCCCGAAACAGCACCTGCACCAGCACCCCAAACTGCATGACCCCCTAGCGCCATGCTGTCAATCTCGCAAAATGCTCGCGCCGTCGCAGCGAACAGCACTGCCACCAATCTCATAAAAATGCACCCGCACCGTCACCAGCACCTCAAACAGCCCCTAACAGAATCCAAAACAGCACCTACGGTCAATATTGCAAAACTGCGCCTGCAGCGTCACCTGCACGCATGCCCCCTAGCACCCGGCCATCTATCGCGCAAAAATGCGCCCGCACCGTCACCAGCACCTCAAACAACACCCCAAACAACACGCCAAAACTGCACGCGCTCACCCTGCCATCAATCTTTAAAAAATGCGGCCGCGCCGTCACAAGAACCACAAACAGCTCCCCAAACAGCACACCTTAACAGCATCTGCGCCAGCACCCCAACGGCACGCCCTCTAGCACCCAGCCGGCAATCTCGCAAATCCCTTTCCCCGCTTTATTAGAAGTTACAACCCCTATAGCTTTCAGCTGTCTAGGGAAAAACACACACACCCAAAATAAAAGAACGGAGACAGGGTTCGAAGGCCGAAAAAACCTCCAGTGGTTTTTTGGTTGTTCCCCCTTGTTTCTCCTGGTTTGGCAGGGGTGTTCAACTTTGTTTATCCACCAGCAACAAGAGTGACCTGTTTTCCCGTGGCTTCTGGGGGTCTGGGCTTACCTCCAAACCAAGAATTAAGAGTTGGGGGAGGGTATAGGGTCCGTCATGGTCTCGCCATGAAATGCGTTTCCCTGTCCGGTGCTCTCCTATCCCACGACCTAAGCCAGTGCAAGACCAGGGGGAGCCAAAATGCTCTAGGCAGCCATCCCCCATAGACCGGTACCGGCACTGTCTCAGAGCATGTGGCAGGCACTGCATGTCCGAGGCCATGGCGGGCATTGAAAGCATCACCAAAGAACGACATGAGGCAGAGTCATAATCAAAACCCGGTATTAAAATGGTCTACCCCGAACCATGCAAAGAATTAAGAAGGCGGCCGCAGCTATGTATGGCTGGGATTGTCCCTGACTAACCTTCATTTACCCGGGTTTTGATTGTGGCTCGCACAAAACAAACTGTACGCATTCTCAATAATCGGCGAAAACTGGAAACTCACCATTGCCTTGTTTCTGCAGTCACATTGTGCGCCCAAAACCCATTGAGCCTTGCTTCTGCCAGCATAGTTGCAAGGGCTTGACCACTTTCAACAAGAAAACAATTGGGGCTTCATAGGGGCGCCGCGGATGTCTCTCCCGGCTCAAGACTGCTCTCACTTGGCGAGATGGATCTGCCTGTTTTCATGGCTGGTTGAACCCAAGATAATCTAAGGAAGTAAAAGCCAAGGTAAGCCCAGCCCCCCAGAAGCCATGATAAAAAAAGGTCACTCTTTGTTGTTGGTGGTGCATAATCAAAGGAAAGCCCCCTCCAAACCAGGAGAAAAAGGGGACGCCGCTGGAGGTTTAGGTAAGCCTTTGGCAGACATTCCGCGAACAAATGTCGGAGCAGCTCAGCACGCCGCCAAGACCAGCAAGAAGAGGATGTAGAAAACCGCGTGCATGGCACGCACAATACCTCCCAGTCAATTCATGTCTGCGCATGCGCAGTTGTTGTTGTTGTTTTGTTTGGCGGAGCCCATAAAATGGCCCTTCAAAACAAATGACCCCTACACAACTGGTGGTGGTCTTCTGCTATTGGGGAAGTGGGTATTTGCAGGAGAGCAAGGAATGAAAAGCAGTTAAATCCATCGCCTCAATGTCTGCAATCTGCGCAAACGCGATAAGAAATCCCCACATATCTCGGGTGGGCGGGGTGGGTGTGGGGCTTTTGTACCACCAACTGCCGAGTCCGTTTTTTGTCACACGCCCCATGGAACCGCTTTCCGGGCTTTGGGACCATCAGCTCTCGTGGCTTGGCCTGGAGGTGTGAAGCTTTTCCCATTGACCCTCGCCGGTTTCGACTCCAAAGGGTTGCCAGATTGCCTTGGCCTAAGCTGAGATGTCAGCTGCAGTTCAGCCACAGTCCCAATCTGAGAATTTAAAAAAATCGATCGGGTATTAAAATGGCCGACTGGAAAATGATGCAAAGAAACACCTGTAGGCGGCTGCACCTAGTTCTGCTACTAACCTTCACGTGCCTGGGTTTAGATTGTTGCTCAGTCCCAAAGGTCGCCGTTTATTCCCAGAATGGGATTCATGCGGCTCCGGAACCCAGCCGTCGAAAAAAAACGGGTCGGCTTCCTTTGTGAAGTAGCTCCCCCGAAACTTTGGACTCCATAAAATTTGTACCTTCCGAATCCCGCGGGCCGAGGGATTCAGAAGGGTTTCATGGCATGGGTGTCCTACTGGACAGAGTCCTGACCAGGAATGGTGTGGTTGGTCCCTTTGAACCAACCTGAAGGGAGCCTCCAAAAATGCCATCCGCAAACAAGATCATGGCACGCAAATTCAGCCAGCGTCAGGATGTCCATCCGGAGAAACCCAGCAAAACACAGGGTTCCCTGCTGGACCCCGGATTCTTAAAACCGTTTTTTGCTGATCTGGGGCGGTTCCTGGGTTCTTGCCCAGTGTTGGAGTGGCCCCCACCACCATGTCAATAAGTGGGGGGGTTCTACTTAGATCCGGGGTCAACAAAATGTGGGGTGTTCCCTCCGAAAGTGGTCTGCATCCGAATCTGGCACCCCCATCTCTCAAAATCAACCAGGCATGCTGCTTAATCAGGGGTCCACAGGTGACCCTTAAACGTCTACGAGAGAGGAAGCCCATCTAGCGGCAAGTCCAAAATCTTGTGCTTCATAGGGAGACCCCGATACACCATTCAGGCAACGCCCCACAAATGTTTGGAGAACTGAGAACACAATTGAAAGGAATCTGTTTCAACCATCCGAAAAGGGCCATATAAGTTTGTCTCAAAATAGGCATCGGAGAATCGGCACCGTCCTTTTCCCTTGCCAACCCCACAACGGTGAGCCCAAAAAAAAACAGGGGTTGCCTTCTCCACTGAAATGAACCGCCTCCCTTGAAAAGGGTTTTCTACACTTTTAGAGGGGGCTGCCTCTTTATCCAGACAGTGGACAAAGCAAACCTAAAAAAAAAAAAGAGGGAGCCCCGCCCGTTCCAGGGGAGCTGCTTATTTATCCGACAAACAGTGGAACGACAAACCGACAAACCATGCAAAAAGAAAAGAAAATAAGCTCAGGTGATATCCCCAACAGCATGCCGTGCTCTTTTTAGTGCTCGCACCACCCGGCAGCCCTTGCAGAACATCGTGGAACCCTGCTGGAACCCTGGTGGAACCTTGCCTCAGGGCCGCCCCGGACCACCCCGGAGCCTATCTGGGCTGAGACCCCAAAGCTTTCAGCTGTTGGGGAAAAAAAAACGGCTTGAGCCCTGCCCGTGTTTTCTTTTTTGAACGAACCCCCCCTGGGAACAGCCCGGAAATCGCTTCTCTCCGAGCGGCTCTTCGCCAGCAGCCGCAGCTCCGGGTGGAAGCGCAGCATCCGGAAGATGCGGCCCAGGCGGAGCCTCAGGCGCGCGCGGAGCGGAGTTCCTCACACGGGTGCTCCCGTGGCGAAGCCGCGGGGAATCCGAAGGTTTCAACCTGCAGAACATGGCTGTGGTTGTCAAAACCAACGGGATCCCATTTTGGGGTAGGTGCCCCACCCATTTTAGTCGGGATTTTAGTGGTTGGATTGGTTGATGTTCACGGGACTTTGACATGGCCACATAGCATCTGAAGGGAAACCTTCAGATCCGAAAGAATTCGCCACAAGTAGGCCCTCCGGCGAAAAAACGGCAAAAGGAAGACCTAAGGGAAGCCAATCATTTTGGTTGGCTTCCCGATTTTTTAAGCACACCCATTTTGTAAACGGTAGAAACCTTGGTGCTTCGTAGCAAAAAGCTGTCGGTTGTGTTTCCCTGAACTGCCTTTGTGGGTTGGGTTTGTGCCCACTAAAATGGCCTGTTGACAGGAACAGAGGCATTCCTTGAGAGCCAACAAGGGAACTTTGTTAGTTCCAAAAAAACTACGACTGGCTGGTGATTGAAAACCTCCGATTTTGGATTTTTTTGCGATCCATTGGTAAGTGGGTGAATGGTCATCCCCTGCTCCGCCCCCTAGCAGAAACCAGGCCGAGTTGGCGCGATCAGTGCTGCACCAGAGCGGTACAAAAGTGCCTCAACCGAATGCCCGTGTGCTTCTACGAGGGTCATCCCCTGCTCGTTTGCTCGTCCAGATCATTTCGCTGTGTGCTTGGAACAAGCAAATGTGCTGCAAAAAGACTGGACCAAAAGACCGTCCAACCAAGCACTACTTGCATTCCGCGGTTTTCGGCTGTTGTTGAACAGGGGATCCCAAAGGGCGCAAGCCATTTTAAAAGCCGCATGTCCGGAGTCGTTTTGGAGCGTAACCCCTTGTGGAGGTTGTTTGAAGCCACATTCTGGGTCTCGCCCAAAAAATAACCGGGCGCCGTTGCTGGCACTCAAAAGCAATCGAGGACGGGGCAAGCTGATTGAGATCAAGACTGGCCGGTGCTCGAGATCAAGCCCTTGTGGATGGTGCGTTTTTGCTGTGCCGTTTTTGGTGTCCTTTTAGGGCAAATAGATGGCTTTCCTTTTTGGATGAGAAACAACCACCAGGTAAACCAGGAATCGCCATCTATTTTTCCACCAAAGCAACCAAAGCGGACACCTATGGCTGTGCAGTTTTTGCTGTGTCAGGGAGATTCGCCCTGGTCTCGCAGTGTTCGTGCCGCACACGTTCTGTTGCGACCAGCGAAACGTTTGAGCACCGGACTACGCAGCAAGCACTACCCGACCCGGCGGACTGAACACCGCGCGTAGCATTTGCATTGCAGGCGTCAAACCTCAAAATGGGGCCTCGACGCCAACTGGGTCCTCCGGAAAGAGAGGTTAGAATAAGTTGGTACCAACTTCTTTCCGTAGTCTATTTTAGTAGGGGAACCCTCCCCCAAAACTAGACCACGGTTGGCCCGAAAGCAGAACATCGCAAGCGAGGTCGGCCCAACGCTGCAGGATGCGTTCTTTTTCCCTACACGAAGCATTCGTGAAGCAAGCGCGAGACAGCACCATTCAAGGTGCTCTGTGCAAGTTGCTCTGTGCAAGTTGCTCTGCGTAAGTTGCTCTGCGCAAGTTGCTCTGCGCAAGTTGCTCTAGGCAAGGCGCTCTGCGCAAACTGGTCGGTGCAAGTTGGTCTGCGCAAGTTGCTCTGTGCAACTTGCTCTGCGCAAGTTGCTCTGCGCAAGTTGCTTTAAAATGCAAGTTGCATCTTGCGACGCCCGCCCGCGGACCAGGGAGGAATCGAACCCGCGACCCGCCGGTTCCGGGAGCAGGCGCGCGAACCACGAGACAACTCCCGAGGACCAGTTCGAACAACAAAAGTCGCAAAAAACCTCGAGTTTTTGCACCTCGACCACGCCGATCCCCGCAGAGGGTTGCGCGGGCACCGCAGAAATCGCAAAAAAAAACATGGGTTTTTGCACCTCGACCACGCCGATCCCCGCAGAGGGTCGCGCGAGCAGGCAGAAATCGCAAAAAACCATGGGTTTTTGCACCTCGACCACGCCGATCCCCGCAGAGGGTCGCGCGGGAACTTTAGAAATCGCAAAAAACCATGGGTTTTTGCACCTCGACCACGCCGATCCCCGCAGAGGGTCGATTTTCGTGTAGTGTCGTCGGCACTACCCCGCCGCCCTAAGAAGAGATTTTAACTCCTCGCAAGTCAATTGCACTTGACTCCTTGCACTTGCAACTTGCACTTGACTCCTTGCTTGTTTCAAGGAGTCATTGCAAGGAGTCATTGCAAGGAGTCATGGCAAGGAGTCATTGCAAGGAGTCATTGCAAGGAGTCATTGCAAGGAGTCATTGCAAGGAGTCATTGCAAGCAAGTGCATTCATGCATGCAAGTTGCAAGGAGCCAAGTGCAAGGAGCCAAGTGCATGGAGTCAAGTGCAAGACAAGTCTTGCAAGGAGTCAAGTGAGTCAATGACTGCAATGACTCCAATGACTGCAACTGACACATACTACACACTCCTTGCAATGACTCCTTGCAATGACTCCTTGCAATGACTCCTTGCAATGACTCCTTGCACTCCTTGCACTCCTTGCAATGACTTTGCAATGACTCCTTTGCAATGACTCCTTGCAATGACTCCTTGCAATGACTCCTTGCAATGACTCCTTGCAATGACTCCTTGCAATGACTCCTTGCAATGACTGATGATCCTTGCAATGACTCCTTGCAATGACTTTCATGATGCTGATTCCTTGCAATGACACCTTGTAATGACTCTCATGAGAACAACTCAAGTGAACCCAGCGGAAGAACCCTTCGCCATGCTTTCGGGAAAAGTGGGTAAAAGGGCACCTAACTGGGGGACCTACAATGGAAAACCCGTGATGGATGTCAACTCCCCTCAAAACAAAGTCAATCCGCGTCCGCCCGGAGAGAGAGGCGACGGCGTCCGAGCGAGTCTGGCCCGGGCCCCTGGCAATCTAAACAGCCTGAGCACAAGCGCAATCCCAAGAATCCTTCGTGGCTCAACCCGTCCAACAACTTCTCAGGAGCACAGAGCTTCTCTGATGATTGAAACCTACGCAGGCCAGCCAACTGGACCAAGTAGGCAACAGGGACCCGCATTTGCGGCTGGGTAGCCTTTTGGGGTTGGTTCAAAGAGAGACCAAAGAGAAAAAAGAAGCCATTGTTGGGAAAACAATGGCTCATGTCAGCCTTTCTGATTAGCTGCCTGAGCCCTGAAATCTCAAGGTCGCATCCGAAAGTGACGCAAAGGGCCTCGTACTGCGCGAACGCTGCTATTCAATTGGGACGCTTTGGTGGACATCATTTGATGGGGGTTTTTGTCCACCCACCATCTGTTTCCAAGTTAACCAAAACCACTAGCCAAGTATGGCATGCTGTTACAAGAAACTCTCATGTGGATGTGGATCCTCTTGTTAGCCAGATCCAAGAGGTTGTAAAATACAATTATGATTGCTCCTGCACGAGAACACTCCGGGTGTACAACCTCTTGGCACATATATGTCATTTTTTAAGGTGCCTAGTTTGTGCGTTCCCTGGGCAAAATATGTCTTTTTGGGCCATGCTCATGGCTCACTGACTAAGATATACCCCATCAAAGGATCCATGACCTGGACACCTTGTGGGTCGCACCCCATGTGTCCAAAACCGGGGACCCACTAAAGCGAGTTTCCTCTCGGTGTCCCTTTTCAGGTCCCAAACCCGGGGACCCGTGTTTGTTTCGGATCGATTTTTGTGCAAAGCCATGTGGTCCATCGGCCCAGATAGGCTCCGGGGCGTCTCCGCAAGGTTCTGAGGAGGGTTGCGGGGATGCATGGGACGGTTCCGAGGAGTGCACGCAAATATGCCTCATGCTGTTGGGGATATCACCTGAGCTTGTTTCTTACCTTTCTTTGGGGGGAGTTTTTGGTTGGGGGGGCGGGGAGCGGGGGGTGGTTTGGCGGTGTTGAGGTGGTTGGGGTGGTTGTGGAGGTGGGGGGATCCAGTGCTTTGGGAGGATGGTGATCTGAAAGGCAAATCAACCAAAACGAAGAGAACCAGTTCGCTCCAAAAAGCTGTGGTTGGGGTGCTGCATAGGGCTCTGCTCTTGCTCTTTACAGGAACAGAATTTGAGTTGCCCATCCCCCCGAAACCGAAAGCCCAACCCAAACGCTCCAAAGAGACCCACCCGCTCGAGCGCTCGAGCGCTCGGTTTCTGGGCGGAGGGGCCGGATGATGGAGATCCGGTTCAAGGCTTCCGAGGTCACGAGCCAGATGCTCACAAAGGGCCTCGAGAGAACCCGCTCAAGAGCGCGCCGCTCGAGTGGACCAAAGAAAAGACAGGTGATTTTAAAAAAATTGGTGAAAATGGGCAAACAATTGGCCGGAGAAGGCAAAAGGTGGGGGATGAAAGAAGCACCAAACTTGGGTCATAACACGAATCTGAATGGAAAAAAGGCTCCAAACCACCGCCAGAGAGAGTGTTGTTTTTTCCTCACAGTGGGAGTCTGACCCCTTCGGAGGTGTTGGAGGATATACTTTTTTCCTCCACAGATTTGCGTTATCGTTTTTCCAACAAGGTTACTACCAGGTTGGGGAGGGGGTGACCTCAGTTCCGCAAAGGACCACAATTCCGAAGGTTCGGTAGTTGATTCACCTCAAGAAAACATCGGAGAATCCCTGGGTGAGCCATGTGCAACCGTGGAACATGTTTGTTTTTTAGAAAAACTTTTGCGCCAAGGCGTCCCCCCAAAGTGAGAGTCTAGTCATAAAAGCCCCTGCACGATATAGCACGGCACCCAGGAGTTCCCTCCGCGAAAATGGCATGACATCGCCTTGGGCTCCGAAGGAGGTCTGGTGAAAGTTGACCCTTTTGACATGTGGGTGTGGCTCAAAATTCAAAAGCTAGGGCAAAACGCAGGTTTTGGTCTTTGGTTCCATTTACCAAGGTGCCATTTTGGTACACTTTGGCGAGCCACAGCCATGTACCTCTTTAGAGGGAAAGCAACAAATAACAAATGATCGGGTGGAGAACTAACCTCCAGCGACCAAAGGAGCAAAGAAATGGCGGGGCCCGTTCTGAGACCATATCATTTGGTTGAGCTGGCAATGTCGCTCTCACAAAAAGAGGGTAGGGGGAAATCCTCGCATTACAAATGAGCCACCGTCAATATTCACTGTGCGCCCCAACGACGATGGATTTTGGTGTGACACTTTGGAAAGTGTACCCAACATCATTCCCTTGACTCAAAACGGTGAATATTGACCGTTGCTCGAATCGAAATGGCGTATCATCACAAGATGCCCAGAACGGGTCAGTGCTTTGTCTGATCGCAATACCTCCTTTTTTTGGTGCCTTTCTGAACAGGAAGGTTGCCTTGAGGAAATCCAAAAACTGCCTAATACAAGAACTCTGATCCAGCCGAGTGTTGGCCAGGACCCACAGTGTTGTTGGAGGCGGTTGTGTGCATGTGTGCAGTGCTGCGTGAACACGCTTGAAAAGCGCTTATTTTTTGGCAGGCATGTGTGCAGTTCTCACAGACGCACGTGAACGTTTGCGCTTATCACTTGGCAGCGTGTGTGCAGTTCTGCAGCGTGTGTGCAGTTCTGCACGTGAACGGCTGCGCTTATCATTTGGCAGCGTGAGTACAGTTCTGCACGTGAGCGGCTGCGCTTATCATTTGGCAGCGTGAGTGCAGTTCTGCACGTGAGCGGCTGCGCTGTCATTTGGCCGCGTGTGTGCAGTTCTGCACGTGAACGGCTGCGCTTGTCATTTGGCAGCGTGTGTGCAGTTCTGCACGTGAACGGCTGCGCTTATCCTTGGCAGCGTGTTTGCAGTTCTGCACAGACGCAAGTGCACGTTTGCTCTTATCATTTGGCAGCGTTTGCATGCAGTTCTGCACAGACGCACGTGAACGGCTGAACTTGTCATTTGGCAGCGTGTGTGCAGTTCTGCACAGACGCAGAAGAACGTTTGCGCTTATCATTTGGCAGCTTGTGTGCAGTTCTGCACGTGAGCGGCTGCGCTTATCATTTGGCAGCGTGAGTGCAGTTCTGCACGTGAGCGGCTGCGCTTATCATTTGGCAGCAGTTCTGCACGTGAACGGCTGCGCTTGTCATTTGGCAGCGTGTGTGGGCAGTTCTGCACAGACGCAGAAGAACGTTTGCGCTCATCATTTGGCAGCGTGTGCGCAGTTCTGCACGTGAACGGCTGCACTTGTCATTTGGCAGCGTGTGTGCAGTTCTGCACAGACGCAGAAGAACGTTTGCGCTTATCATCTGGCAGCGTGCGTGCAGTTCTGCACAGACGCACGTGAACGGCGCTTATCATTGGCAGCGTGTGTGCCGTGCTGCGCGGAAGCACTTGAGCGGGTGTGCTGATCATTTCATGGCGTGTGTGTGCAGTAACGCGGGCTCTCTTGAGCGGGTATGCTTCTTGTCCTTTGGCAGGGCTGAGAGGGTGCACACGAACGAATGTGCTTACCACCCCCCCACCCCGCAAGACCCGAATCGCGCTTCGTGCTGTGGGTCCTCACCAACACCACACCTTTTGGTGGGGGGGGGGGTTCATCTCTTTTGGAGGGGGATGCTGGTTTATCGATCCGAGGTCAACATTGCCCTTTACTTGGTTGCTGTTGACCCCCCCTGCAAAAAGTTTTTTCATTTTTGGGGGGTTTAGTGGAAAACCCAACTTGATTTCAATCAAAGTTAAAGTCTAAAGATCCAACCCAATAGCAGTCAAGTTTAAGGGGGCACCAACAACAAAGCACAGGTCCGTTGTGTCACCAAGATTTAGGGCTTGTTTGGGCTCCCTCCCCCCCCTCCTCCCTCCCCCCCAGCCCCCTATGAATATTGCCCTAGGCCCCCTGCTTCTTATCGGGCATCTGATCTCAAGCGATTCGCTTTCGGCCAGGCAGCAAGAGCCACGTCTCCAGCACCATGAGAACCACCAACACAGCATCCTCAGACGTACCGTGCTGACGAAATGAGCAAAACAGGGATCCTTTACTATACACCTGAACATTGCAACTTGTAAATGGTGGTTTCCAACTTTATTTTGGTTTGAAAAAGCAACGTGTTTCAAATGGTTGCAAAATGTATCTTTTAAGGAGCCCTGCAAACCTTTGAGTTTTGCACTAAAAGCCTTGCAATGGGTACCAAATCTCTCTCTCTCTCTCTCTCTCTCTCTCTATCTGGGCATGACATCCAAAAGCTTAAACAAACATGCCATCATTTTGTTTGTATCATAAATCCTACTAGCCAGGCCAAAATCAAGTGTCCTGCCGACAGAAAAGCTAAGTTTCTCAAACTATGCATCACTCCAAACAAACGCATAGCTTGATAGGTTGCCACGTGCTTGGACAGGCTTCTACGTCTTTCAAAGCGGCACAACCGAAACACAACCTAAACCACTTGACCACTGCCTTCAAGCACTCTTCTTCCGACAACTGTCATAGGGGCGGGTTTGAAAGGCTTTGGAACTCCTTCAAATTGCGATTGACTGCAAAACGTGGATATGTCGTGCAAAAAGGCAAGTGTTCTTGAGGGTAATGCTTTGAAGGAAACCAAAGTGAAAACGCTCATCTTTTGTGGGTGTCCTATGGTGAGGCAAACCCAAATTCAACTGCGCAACCTGCAGCAAGCCCCTGCAGTGTGACAGTCCCGCCGCGTCTGGGGAGCTGGCAAAGAGGAACCAAGTATCCTCCCAGGACAACAGTGAAAGCGGCTCGGAAGCTTGGTGGGTACTGCATCCCCCTGCGAAAAACGTTTAACGCTTTGTCCAGTGCGGAACCATGCATACTCCCAAAAAAATTGAAGCTTGAATACTGGAAACCCAGCAGCCCAGCAAGAGAAAGGAGCACGCAAAGTCTGCCTGACCGGGTTTTCCCGACAAGAGCCAACCCCGAAACGGGCTTCGCCGACAGAGATCGGAGAAGTGCGAAAGAAAGCCCTTGCCGGACTTCGCAGCAGCTGGACCATGTCCGGGCCACTTCTGCAGGTGCTGTTCTATCAAATGGCTCAGTTCTGCCAACGTATGGTTCTATCAACCGCGCTTTCGTGCTTTCAGCGCACCGCGGCCAGCAGACCTAATCATATGTCCTACTTGGGCGTGTCATTTCTTGAGGGTATCCCCTTTTTTGTGGTTTCCTTTGGGAAGCCAACAGGCAAACCCATATTTTCAGAGAAAGCCGGAAAGATCCAAAATGTTTCGCGCCCAAACATCAGCATCGATCGAATTTCGCAGTGCTCCAGTTTCCCTCCTTGTAGCTCGAGCTGGGCGCATGCTGTGTATCAATCTCTCGTAGCAAGAAGCGCAAGCTTTGGACACCACATGGCTGTGGGTCAAAAAAAGGGTAACCCCAAAATGCGGCAAGCCCTGGTAAGTGGAAATATGGACTAAAACCTACCGTCCCCTAGTGGATTGATTTTGACCCATACCCACATGGCCCTTGGAGCTGGGTGTTCCCCCTCTGGTTTTCAC
>CAUJNA010003665.1:0-32500 GCA_963377175.1 Effrenium voratum | reverse complement strand
TGTCCGTGTGTTCGTGTGTCTGCGTGTCCCTGTGTCCATGTATCTGCGTGTCCGTGTGTGTGTGTGTGTGTGGTGTGTGAGTGTGTGTGTGTGTGTGTCTGTGTCTGTGTCTGTGTCTGTTCGTCTGTGTGTGGGGGTGTGTCTGTGTCTGCGCGCGTGTCTGTGTGTGTCTGCCTCGCTCCCCTCCGCTGTTGACGCCCCCAGGTGAAATCAGTCCTGGGGCAGGCTGTAATCATCCAGGTCCAAGCTGAGACGCAAAGTCAAGCGACATCTTCAAATAACTCCGAGGTATCCGAAGGCAGCATCAGAAAGACCTACTGACCCTGGATTCATGGTGGATGAAGAAGGGGTGTCTCCCGGAAATAGTAAAGGATCACCTCCAAACTGGACACATTCTTGTGAATCCACGCAAAGAACTGCTCTTGAAGGCACAGAAGCTCTCACCAATTTTGAAGGAGAGAGAAACTCAAGGTCCCAAAAACAACACCAGCAACAAAACACAAGCAACAGGAGAAGCTCAAAACACAAACACCCGCAACAAAAACACAAAAAAAGACGCTTCCCCCAAAAAAAGAATAACATGAAAAAAACAAGAAGAAAAAACAGAGAAAAAAACAATCGACCGCAGCTCTGAGCGCGCAGCTACAGAAAAGGTTCTCCACAATCAGGTCCGCTGGGGCCAGCCGGCTCTGACCATCTTGGCCTCCAAACCGACCGATGGCTTGACCGCTGGGACTGACATGGCGTTCCTCCAAGCCCAAAGCCTCTTGCGCTTCCAAAAATGAAGAAAAGGGGGGGATGTGGTTGTGTCAAAGTAGGGTTTTTTCCGAAAAAGAACGGTGGTGTCCTTTTGCGATGAAAGGGTACATCCAAATGGGTGTGTCTGACTGTCTTTCTTTGATGGTACCCCTTGGTGTTTTTGTTTTTGCTTGCAAAAAAAAAGGGGAAAGAAACCCAAGGAACAGCACAATTTTGGGGCATCCCCCTAAAAAAGGACACCTAAATGGGAATCAACCGTATGGCCTATACCTCAAGATGCTTCACATGGGCGGGCCGAGACACCAAAGCTCCGACTGGTCCTAATGGTTGACAACCTGAACCGCTCAAAGGCCACGACGGAAGACTCAACTCAGCCAAGGTAAGCTGCCAGCGTCGAAGGCAGAAGACCCTTGTTCTGCATCTTCTCACTTATTGCCGCTTTTGTCGTTTTCTGGAAATGTCCATCCCACGGCCTTGCACAAAGTGGGCGCTTCCAAGGAAGAAACCATCGAAGCTTGAATCCGGGCGGCTTTTTCTTTTCATTTCAGTTCCGTTCTGGTTTCACTTTGGTTTCCCCTTGTACCAAACCTTTGCTGGCTCTTGCGACCCTGGGTTTAAGTGTATATACATGTATACTTCTAAAGCCTGAACAAATGAAGATAAAATCGGCCCCCTGCTAGATATCCCTTGCACACATATAACAGGCATGCACATGTCATGTATACATGCATATATCAAAAATAGAAAACATATGGTATACAACTAAGTCCTCCAGTAGAGAGGTTGGAATCAGGGCACCCGGATTGTTTTTTATTCCCCGTTTTCTTTCTCTTTTTTCTTCTGTCGTCACTTTTAGGGGAACCCTCCCCACCAAAACAAGTGGGTGAGAAAGTTGGGCACCTGGCTGGGGGACCTAGACAACCGTGCTAAAATGGGTGCTGCACCTACCCCAAAATGGTACCATTTGTTTTGACCCACAGCCACATGTATCAATTCTAGAAAACATATGGGTGTGGCTCAAAATGAATAGGGGGGTTACGCAGGTTTTGGTCCATGTTTCCACTTACCAGGGTTCCATTTTCATACCGGCCTTTTGAGCCACAGCCATATGGTATATAACCCTCCTGGTCACATGGCACTCTCAGACTCTCAGACCGCCGCGTCTCATGGAGCTCTCAGAGCTCGCTCAGGCCGCCGCCCAAGGCTGGGTGGTTCCACTCCACGTCGATCAGCATCCAAATGGCGTTGCACACCTCGGTCGCCGGCGACGCGGCGAAGAAATCGGCGGCAAAGGCCATCGAAAGGGCCGAGTCAAACGCCTGCCCCGGCTTTTTTGGAACGGCTTTTGTAAAAGGGAAGCCAAAGGGGGAGAAAAAACACATTCTTGTTTTTTTTGGTTTCGAACGGTTCGCAAGGGAAGCCAAAGAAAGAAAGAAGAAAAAGACATTCTTGGTGCGCCCAAGTTGAGACGAGGATTGCTTAAACAGCTCGCTGGTGGAACCTGTGAAGGAATTGGCGCGCGGGTTTCTCGATACATTTCGGATCAGCTCCCTCCAACCAGCGAGGTGACGAAAGAATCCCCGGATGAGCTAAACACCTACCAATGACAAGGAATCTGAAGTTCGGGGCATGTTGTCCTGTAAGATGAAGAAACAAAAAATCAAATCCAATGAGCTAGAGCATGAAAATGAAAAACAATTCAGACCAAGGAGGTTAAGCTTGTTCACTGGTGGTTGGGATTGGCTGTGCCATTGGCGTAAGAAAAAGACACCCAAAGTGTAGCCACTACCTGATAACCCTGTCATCCTACCACCTAGCATTCATTCCAGTCCATATCCATCTTCTTTCCCGTGAAGCAGTGGCCGTCGCCAAACTGGTCTTCTTAGACAGGTGTTGTGCGGAACATGCCCCTTTCAGGTACCTTGGCTCCTTTCTGCAACCGTAAGGAAGGCCCCAATTCCGCATGTCGGGTGCACAAAGAAGGGATGGAGAGCCAAAAGCAAAAAAAGATGAAGGCCGTTCGACGCACGTCCTCTGCCTCTGGATGAGATCCTAAGGAACTTCGATCTAGCAAGCTAACCGCATGTCGCGTCCACGTTCAAAAAAGTTCATGGCCATGGAGAAAGGGCTGTGGGTCAAAACCAATGGCACCATTTTGGGGTAGGTGCGCCACCCATTTTAGAACCTATTTTAGCCGGGATTGGGATGTTCACTGGGGGTACGGGGTTTTGACCCATGAGATCTCTTTCAACTCACCGGAAGCGATGAGGTGGTTGTTCAACCCTTCCCTTCTCACTTCCAGCGCATTGCGGAATAAAGATTTCGCCCCCAGCCAGGGCGCGATGATAAAGATGGTGAGGGTGAGAAAGCAGGTGCCTCGGCCGGCAAAATCCGAGCGAAGTGCGAAATCCGAAGGCCAACGGTCAGGCAGGGTCTTGGTTGGACCAAAAGGCCTCCCGTTGGCCCTATCAACGCCCAAGCAAACGCAAGAAGCGCTGACCTTGAAAGCCAAGATCATGGGCTCAGAGGCAGGGGCTCTGCGGTTAGGGTGTCAAGAACTGGCAGGGGGATGGGGGGTCCTATCTCCACATGTCCCACTGCAGATTCACTGAAATGGGTGCACCTTTTCTTGGCGGAGCCTCCTGGTGGTTGGCTTAGTTAAACCACAAAGAAGCCAACCATTTCCTAGGTCCCGAATTTTGGGACAAGCTCAAATGTAAGCAATCAGGTTTGCACCTGGTCAACAGTGCACCCAAACTCAGTGAGAATGGATGAGGCTTCTTGGAGTTTCCGGGAAGAGCAAGCGACAAAGCCGAGACAACTGATTCATTTTGCACCAGCCCGACCGAATTCTGCAACATGCTCTCCTGCACATTATCATGGAACCCAAACAAAACCGCAATTCTTAGAGGAGACTCGCGTTGGGGCAACCTGATTGTTGTTACTTGGGTGAAAGCAGATGCCGCAATTGCATTTTCTTGACTCAATCATCCCCTGTACTTGCCCACGCAAAATCGAGCCATCTGCGTCCACGCGCACGAAATCTGGAGGGGCTA
This sequence comes from Effrenium voratum, assembly GCA_963377175.1. Classification (NCBI taxonomy): domain Eukaryota; class Dinophyceae; order Suessiales; family Symbiodiniaceae; genus Effrenium; species Effrenium voratum. The sequence goes on along the minus strand of CAUJNA010003665.1, from coordinate 28,685 downwards.
CTCCCCTGCAAAATAAATAACATGCTGTCCCTCAAAAGGCAAGGACGGCCCTTTTGGGTTCCATGTGAGTTTTTGTATCAATGTACCCTCCCTCCCACTAGCATGGCACCTATGGGGAGGCACCTGAAAGATGAATTTCCTCTTGAAGGGACCGGGTCCCTGTCAACTGCCATGTTGGTGGATCCATCTTCACGTCCAGCTGCTGTACGCAATGCCCGCGATCCGGCTGTCGCCCATCATCTCCAGGTCTCGCTCTGTGTAGACCTCCCAATGCAAAAAGCAGTACGCAGGAAGGAAGTTACCAAGCATGTGTTTGTTTGTTTGCTTTTTGTTTTTGTCTTTTTCTTCTTCCTTTTTTATGTTGTTTGCTTGTTGTTTGTCTTTTTCTTCTTCCTTGTTTATGTTGATTGCTTGTTCTTTGTCTTTTTATTCTTCCTTTTTTATGTTGTTTGCTTGTTGTTTGTCTTGTTATTCTTCCTTTTTTGTGTTGTTTGCTTGTTGTTTGTCTTTTTATTCTTCCTTTTTTATGTTGTTTGCTTGTTGATTGTCTTTTTATTATTCCTTTTTTATGTTGTTTGCTTGTTGTTTGTCTTGTTCTTCTTCCTTTTTTATGTTGTTTGCTTGTTGTTTGTCTTGTTATTCTTCCTTTTTTATGTTGTTTGCTTGTTGTTTGTCTTTTTCTTCTTCCATTTTTATGTTGTTTGCTTGTTGTTTGTCTTTTTATTCTTCCTTTTTTATGTTGTTTGCTTGTTGTTTGTCTTGTTATTCTTCCTTTTTTATGTTGTTTGCTTGTTGTTTGTCTTGTTCTTCTTCCCTTTTTATGTTGTTTGCTTGTTGTTTGTCTTTTTCTTCTTCCTTTTTTATGTTGTTTGCTTGTTGTTTGTCTTTTTCTTCTTCCTTGTTTATGTTGATTGCTTGTTCTTTGTCTTGTTATTCTTCCTTTTTTATGTTGTTTGCTTGTTGTTTGTCTTGTTATTCTTCCATTTTTGTGTTGTTTGCTTGTTGTTTGTCTTTTTCTTCTTCCTTTTTTATGTTGTTTGCTTGTTGTTTGTCTTTTTATTCTTCCTTTTTTATGTTGTTTGCTTGTTGTTTGTCTTGTTCTTCTTCCCTTTTTATGTTGTTTGCTTGTTGTTTGTATTTTTCTTCTTCCTTTTTTATGTTGTTTGCTTGTTGTTTGTCTTTTTCTTCTTCCTTTTTTATGTTGTTTGCTTGTTGTTTGTCTTGTTCTTCTTCCCTTTTTATGTTGTTTGCTTGTTGTTTGTATTTTTCTTCTTCCTTTTTTATGTTGTTTGCTTGTTGTTTGTCTTTTTCTTCTTCCTTTTTTATGTTGTTTGCTTGTTGTTTGTCTTGTTCTTCTTCCCTTTTTATGTTGTTTGCTTGTTGTTTGTATTTTTCTTCTTCCTTTTTTATGTTGTTTGCTTGTTGTTTGTCTTTTTCTTCTTCCTTTTTTATGTTGTTTGCTTGTTGTTTGTCTTGTTCTTCTTCTTTTTTATGTTGTTGCTTGTTGTTTGTCTTTTTCTTCTTCCTTTTTTATGTTGTTTGCTTGTTGTTTGTCTTTTTCTTCTTCCTTTTTTATGTTGTTTGCTTGTTGTTTGTCTTTTTCTTCTTCCTTTTTTATGTTGTTTGCCTGTTGTTTGTCTTGTTCTTCTTCCTTTTTTATGTTGTTTGCTTGTTGTTTGTCTTTTTATTCTTCCTTTTTTATGTTGTTTGCTTGTTGTTTGTCTGTTTTTCTTCTTCCTTGTTTATGTTGGTTGCTTGTTGCTTGTTTTTTTCTTCTTCCTTTTTTATGTTGTTTGCTTGTTGTTTGCTTGTTGTTTGTCTTGTTATTCTTCCTTTTTTATGTTGTTTGCTTGTTGATTGTCTTTTTCTTCTTCCTTTTTATGTTGTTTGCTTGTTGTTTGTCTTGTTCTTCTTCCTTTTTTATGTTGTTTGCTTGTTGTTTGTCTTGTTCTTCTTCCTTTTTTATGTTGTTTGCTTGTTGTTTGTCTTGTTCTTCTTCCTTTTTTATGTTGTTTGCTTGTTGTTTGTCTTGTTCTTCTTCCTTTTTATGTTGTTTGCTTGTTGTTTGTCTTTTTCTTCTTCCTTTTTTATGCTGTTTGCTTGTTGTTTGTCTTGTTCTTCTTCCTTTTTTATGTTGTTTGCTTGTTGTTTGTCTTTTTCTTCTTCCTTGTTTATGTTGTTTGCTTGTTGTTTGTCTTGTTTTTCTTCCTTTTTTATGTTGTTTGCTTGTTGTTTGTCTTGTTATTCTTCCTTTTTTATGTTGTTTGCTTGTTGTTTGTCTTTTTCTTCTTCCTTTTTGATGTTGTTTGCTTGTTGTTTGTCTTGTTCTTCTTCCTTTTTTATGTTGTTTCTTGTTGTTTGTCTTTTTATTCTTCCTTTTTTATGTTGTTTGCTTGTTGTTTGTCTTGTTATTCTTCCTTTTTTATGTTGTTTGCTTGTTGTTTGTCTTGTTCTTCTTCCTTTTTTATGTTGGTTGCTTGTTGTTTGTCTTTTTCTTCGTCCTTTTTTATGTTGTTTGCTTGTTGTTTGTCCTGTTATTCTTCCTTTTTTATGTTGTTTGCTTGTTGTTTGTCTTTTTCTTCTTCCTTTGTTATGTTGTTTGCTTGTTGTTTGTCTTTTTCTTCTTCCTTTTTTATGTTGTGTGCTTGTTGTTTGTCTTGTTCTTCTTCCTTTTTTATGTTGTTTGCTTGTTGTTTGTCTTTTCTTCTTCCTTCTTTATGTTGTCTGCTTGTTGTTTGTCTTGTTCTTCTTCCTTTTTTATGTTGTTTGCTTGTTGTTTGTCTTTCTCTTCTTCCTTTTTTATGTTGTTTGCTTGTTGTTTGTCTTGTTCTTCTTCCTTTTTTATGTTGGTTGCTTGTTGTTTGTCTTTTTCTTCGTCCTTTTTTATGTTGTTTGCTTGTTGTTTGTCTTGTTCTTCTTCCATTTTTATGTTGTTTGCTTGTTGTTTGTCTTTTTCTTCTTCCTTTTTTATGTTGTTTGCTTGTTGTTTGTCTTGTTCTTCTTCCTTTTTTATGTTGTTTGCTTGTTGTTTGTCTCGTTCTTCCTTTTTTTATGTTGTTTGCTTGTTGTTTGTCTTGTTCTTTTTCCTTTTTTATGTTGTTTGCTTGTTGTTTGTCTTGTTCTTCTTCCTTTTTATGGTGTTTGCTTGTTGTTTGTCTTGTTCTTCTTCCTTTTTTATGTTGTTTGCTTGTTGTTTGTCTTGTTCTTCTTCCTTTTTTATGTTGGTTGCTTGTTGTTTGTCTTTTTCTTCTTCCTTTTTTATGTTGTTTGCTTGTTGTTTGTCTTGTTCTTCTTCCTTTTTTATGTTGTTTGCTTGTTGTTTGTCTTGTTCTTCGTCCTTTTTTATGTTGTTTGCTTGTTGTTTGTCTTGTTCTTCTTCCTTTCTTATGTTGTTTGCTTGTTGTTTGTCTTGTTATTCTTGCTTTTTTATGTTGTTTGCTTGTTGTTTGTCTTTTTATTCTTCCTTTTTTATGTTGTTTGCTTGTTGTTTGTCTTGTTCTTCTTCCCTTTTTATGTTGTTTGCTTGTTGTTTGTCTTTTTCTTCTTCCTTTTTTATGTTGTTTGCTTGTTGTTTGTCTTGTTATTCTTCCTTTTTTATGTTGTTTGCTTGTTGTTTGTCTTTTTCTTCTTCCTTTTTCATGTTGCTTGCTTGTTGTTTGTCTTGTTATTCTTCATGTTTTATGTTGTTTGCTTGTTGTTTGTCTTTTTCTTCTTCCTTTTTTATGTTGTTTGCTTGTTGTTTGTCTTGTTCTTCTTCCTTTTTTATGTTGCTTGCTTGTTGTTTGTCTTGTTACTCTTCCTTTTTTATGTTGTTTGCTTGTTGTTTGTCTTTTTCTTCTTCCTTTTTTATGTTGTTTGCTCTTGTTGTTTGTCTTGTTATTCTTCCTTTTTTTATGTTGTTTGCTTGTTGTTTGTCTTGTTCTTCTTCCTTTTTTATGTTGTTTGCTTGTTGTTTGTCTTGTTATTCTTCCTTTTTTATGTTGTTTGCTTCTTGTTTGTCTTGTTCTTCTTCGTTTTTTTATGTTGTTTGCTTGTTGTTTGTCTTTTTCTTCTTCCTTTTTTATGTTGCTTGCTTGTTGTTTGTCTTTTTCTTCTTCCTTTTTTATGTTGTTTGCTTGTTGTTTGTCTTGTTATTCTTCCTTTTTTATGTTGTTTGCTTGTTGTTTGTCTTGTTCTTCTTCCTTTTTTATGTTGTTTGCTTGTTGTTTGTCTTGTTCTTCTTCCTTTTTTATGTTGTTTGCTTGTTGTTTGTCTTGTTCTTCTTCCTTTTTTTATGTTGTTTGCTTGTTGTTTGTCTTGTTCTTTTTCCTTTTTTATGTTGTTTGCTTGTTGTTTGTCTTGTTCTTCTTCCTTTTTATGTTGTTTGCTTGTTGTTTGTCTTGTTCTTCTTCCTTTTTTATGTTGTTTGCTTGTTGTTTGTCTTGTTATTCTTCTTGTTTTGTCTTTTTTGTTGATACTAAAGTGCACCCAGAATGGCAAGTCACGAATTTAGTTGGGACACTATCCTTACAATATAGTATGCTTATCTGTTCTATGTTCGTTATGTTGGTACTAATATCACGCTTCGTGATGTCATTATTCATAGCTACTATTGTCGTCCGACAGGCGATTCTATCACTGCAAAGGGATTCCATTGCTATCATAGAAACTGGACCAAAAAGCCGAATTTCCACAATGCGGTCGATCCTCCCTGACACACTAACATGCAACCTGGAAGGAAGATCAACTTCCTCCTACAAGGGGCCATTCTGTCAGGAAGGGTGCGTGCTTCGCTTCAACCACAATCTCGTCCAATACTTGCTCTGCCAAAATGTGACGCTGAGTGACCAGCCAAAATGATCAAAATATCACTGGCGAGCGCCGAGATCACGAGCCCCAAAGCCAGAAAAACAAATACTGAAGATTTATTATTATTATTAATTTAAAAAAAGAAAGCTTCCCCTTCTGCAGCTCTGCAAGGGAAAGTTGAGATCAACCTGTGTCGACTTCAAGTCTTCTACTAAGCTTCTCGGAGTGAACCGAAGCTTCGAGCTGCAGTCAGCCAATCTTCCCACAGCTCGCGACTGGCTTACTGGCTGGACATCTATATATCTGGTGAGTAGACCGAGGGGCCTCGAGACCATCACTCAAAGGCTAGTGAGTCGCCTCAGATTTGTTTGCCTAGAGCAACGCACAAACGCCTGGCTCGAGTCTCTGCTGGCTAAGCCGAGCCGAGCCCTGTTTCCAAGGATTAAAAACAAAAATCAAACGCGGCCAGCTCCCAACAAAAAAATGAGAGAGTTCTTTTGCGCACCACTTTCCTACCAACATATATATATATATATGGTACCCCGCCATGGACCCTGGTTTGGTGCGTTTGACCTGTATTTGTGCCAGAGTTTTACGTGTTGGTATTTTTCGCTTCTTGCATTTTGTGTCAAACTGAGGGGGGTGTTATATGTGTATATGACTTGCACTCATGCATACATGTGTGATAAACGCAATGACATGAGCATCTGCAATCTGAAAGAGTTTGAATGCATCCAGAATCCAAGAGTATTAGAACAACTCAGATTGTTTTCAAAGTGTGTAAAAATTGTTGGATTCAAGATTCAAGAATCTGAGACACTTTGTCTTGGAATCTTGAATGTTGAATCTTGAATCCCAGAATTTGTAAAAGAACATAAAGGATTCAAGATTCAAGATTCAAGAATCTGAAAACGTTGTTTCTGAGAGTCTCGAATCTTGAATCAAAACATGGAGAAGAAGAAAAAAAAGAGGAACAAAAAAAAACAAGGGTTGTCCCAATACTATCGGTGTTCAATAAGATTCTCGAAAAAGCTTTCCGTGAAATAGTTCAATCTCGAATCGTCAATCCAGTGGTAAAATACATTCGAGGTTTTAGAACAACTTGAACATGTTTAGGGATTGACCAGGATGGATGATTCTCAGGGAAGTTCTTCTTTGGGCAATCCTCAATAGTGAATCCTCAAGTGCTAGAAGAATTCGAAGATTGTTTGGGTTTGGCCAGGATGGACAATTCTCAGGAAAGTTTTCTGTGCAAGCTTCAATATTGAATCTTCCATCCAGTGGTAAAATGCTTTCAAGTGCTTAGCGATCCCGTGGAAACACTTTCAAGTTATCAGTTAGACAAACTTTCAATTGCTTTTGGTGAGCCTGTTGCTTCATGTCAGCTATGCTCATGTTGACCCTTCTCCATGAGGTAAACAAAGGTAGGTGTCATGCTCAAAACACTGCATTGTACAGTACTTTATAAAGAGGCGCAGGATCATTAAGGCTACTACATATGTGTGTATGTATATATATATATATATATATATATTATATATACATATGTATGTATGTTCACACACCGTCACCCCCCCCCCCTCTCGAACTACCTGTCCACACTTACTCATCTACTACCTCCACCTTTTGAGATAGAATGAACTTTGTTTTCCTGTGCAAAAAATAGAGCTTTAAATAGAACTGATTTAGCTAGAATCCCTGTTTTGAGATAGTTGTAGAATTTGAACCTCTCTTCCCTTGACACTTCCTTTTGGAACACCGTCTAACAAGTTTAATTTTGGACCTGTCTTATCTACGAAAGGGGCCAGAATGTTAATTTCACAAAAATCGTATTTCGAATTGCCTTGTAGAAATCCCTTAAATGTTTAGCCATATTTATCATGAATTATATATGAGAAGTAGCCTCTATTTGATTGTTATTTTGAAAAGCTAATTGAATGGTGCTCGTACTAGATTACATTTCACACTTAGATTGTATTTGGGAATAAACTCCTATCCCATTTCTCTTGTTAGAGATTAGTTGGAGTTTACCCGAAACTAAATTTACATTTTCATGTAGCTCCTATTTGGAAAGGATTTGCTTATTCAAGCTGCAATTAGAACATAAACACATATTTTGAAAACTATATCCTAACTAAATTATGTTGAAGCAAAACCCTATTTGGAGAGGGTATCATATTGGGTCATTTCGGAGGACATTCTGAGGCTTTGGGGACCCACAATTGGAAATTTCGATAATTTAAATCTCGAGATTCTAGATTTACCATCCCCACAGGCAAAAAAACCAGGCTCCATTGGGGGGGCCTCACTCGAACCCCGGGACCCTGGGACCCCGGGACCCGGGCGCTCACCGAGAACTGACGCGTGATCGTCTTCCCCGTAGCGGCCCGCGACGTGAAGTTCCGCGCGCCTCGGGCGACTAAAACCAAGTCTTGGTTGCTGTTGACCCCCCTGCAAAAAGTGAGCTTCACTTCTTGAGGGTGTAGTGGAAAACCCAACTTGAGTTCAACCAGAAAGTTAAAGTCTAAACATCCGTTGCCCAGCAGTCAAGAAGTGTCCCCGTGTCCCCTAGTACTGAATACTTTGAAAGAAAACCTCGAAAGGCTCTCCAGAAAGCAGTCGCAATCAAAACCGATCAGTACTAAAACCCAAGTCTTGGTTGCTGTTGACCCCCCTGCAAACAGTTTAACTTTTTAGGGGTTTAGTGGAAAACCCCAAAAAGTTAAAGTCTAAAGATCCAACCCAGCAGCAGTCAAGAAGTTCCCCCCCCCCCCGTCCCCGGTGTCCCCTAGTACTGAAAGAAAACCTCGAAAAGCTCTCCAGAAAGCAGTCACAATCAAAACCGATCGGTACCCAGAACCAGGCAAAGAGTTAAGAAGGCGGCGAAGGCTCCAATTTCTGGTTGGGATTGTCACTTACTACCCTCTAATTACCCGGGTTTTGATTGTGACTCAATTGGTTTTGGATGAAAACTCCCGAATTCAATGGACTGTCTTCTTGCTTTTCAGTTTACACATGCTCAAGGATTGACCGGAAAACTGGACCAGAAAGGCTTAGCATGCCTGGCAGGATAATGTCATATCAACTAAGCCACAGCCACTGAGTCGTATCAAAATGGTTTTACGAAGAAGAACACTTAGTATTTTCAGTGGTCTTCAGGAAGCTTCCCTAAATCAACTAGTCCAGACATTGGAGTCCCCCCCCCTTTTGTTCATAGCAAACCCACCAGCGATAGATTTTCCAACAAGAAAGACAAACACCATAGCAAGCTCAAGGGTTGGTGTGCCAGTGATGTCAATGGGTTGGAAGAGGGCACAAGGTCACGCCTTGAAGTGTTTACATGAACAACGAATTCCACGGTGGCAATTAAATTGAGTCACGTTGACGTCTGATTCAGGAATGTCTACCTGATTCTAGAGGGCCGCCCTCACAAGAAAGCAATCCTTAAAGGAAACACGCATGATTAACAATGGTTAACAAGGAATTTATGAATCAGGGTCCAAGAAGTACCGTCCAAACAGAACTGACGGCTTTGAAGAGCGAAGAAACAAATGATGTGATGTGTCAAAACAGGCTGGAACCTCTCCTGATGTTGGCTCCCAAGCGGTCCCTAGGTTTGACATATCCCCGAAAAAGATTTGGATGGTCGTCTTCTTTGGTCCCCATAAGGTAGCTGAATTGGAATGGAGAAAAGACAGGGCGAGAAGTTCCAAGACCCAGCTACAGCTGAACATCGCAACATCTTGGGAGTAATGTTGACCCAGGATTACAAAACCCGTCCCATTATTAGGGGGTGTTCCCTCCAAAAGTGGACTGAATCCCCCCTATTAATCAAGCAGGGGTTTATTGATCCGGGGTTAACATTAGGTTGCTACCATCTCTCGATCTTCTGAGCACTTGTCATGCCGATGTTTCCTATTTGCTTGTACCGGGCTGTCAAAGGCTGTCCCTCCGGACAATCAAGAAGAGCTGCTGCGAGCTGCGAAAACCAACATGAACTTCCCAACACGAAGCGTCTGTCTCAAACTCGGGGAATCTTTCTTGATGGCTACGGAAGCCAACAGGAAACCGACCCGAAGGAACTTGTTCTTGCGTTTCCCTGACAGGTAAAACCACATGGGCCAAACCCCCAACTCTCAACTCTCACTTAGAAAAGAAAAAAAAACATCTTGGCTCCGAATGGTCAGAGAAGCATCTTGGAGGTTCTGTTTTGAGAAACTCTCATGGATTTGTTGGAGGGGGGAGAGGTTTGCGACCACTGTCCAATCCTACCCAGACCCAAAAACTTTGCCACATCTACGGCAAAGGGACTGCTCCTGACCTTCTACCCGATTGTTTTTGTCGACGGCGGGTCATATGAGTGTCTCGTTTAAAAAATAGGGTACCCCCAAAATGGGTGTTGCCCCACACCCATCCTGGTTGCCCCTTCTGCGCGGTCAAGGGAAACCACAAGGAAGCCGTTGCCATGTTGGATCCGATTCCTGTTGTGAGAAACACCCATGGTTCAGCAATTTCTTATATGTGGGCCGTGAAAAGAGAGTTCCATGACCCTCCCTAATCCCGGCAAAATGGTGTGTTGACCGTGGCCAAGTCAAATGCGCATGTGTTCAAATAGGGGGACCACCACAGTTGATGTCGAATTGATTTGTTGGTGTGGTGTCCCCTGAAATCCCCCCTAAAAAAACTGAAGAAAGTGCCACTCCCCAAAAAAACACCCACCCATTGTGACATTGAAATTGAAAAACAAAACAAAAAACGAGAACTCTCGACGAGCCGCTCTTCCCGCTCTTCGCCGTTTTGGAGCTCTTCATGCTCTTTAACCGCCCCGCATCGGAGTCTCTTTTCTCGCCAGTCCTGAGGCGCTGCCGCTGCCCTCCTTCCACCCTGTCCACGTTGCAAAACCCCCTAGTTTGATTGGCTTAGAGACTCAAGTCATAAGCCTCCCAGGGATGGCTTCCCGAGAGTTGGAGTGGTAAGAGTTGCTCTCGCACTGTTAGTTTTTGTTTGTTTCATCAAGCACGAGGGGGTATTTCATGTGAATTCGACACAACTAATGCAAAACGCCTAGGGTTGGCAGGGGGTTGGGTTCAACACATGTTGTCATTCCAAGCGCATTGCGTCCCATAGCTGAAAAGCAAACTTAAAGATTACCGACTGCAACTCCACTGGTTTTGGATGACATGCAGGTAGGTACATGGATCCAAAATGGCAGGAACCAAAGAAAAGAATATGTTCAGTTTCCGCTTCACATTTGGTCTAGCCCAACATACAAGTTCATTTTGGAGGCACCAGGCATGGATGATTGTTACCCACCAATTTACATCACCTTGCAACGCCAAGTGAAGCTTCGAAACATCGACAAATGTAGAAGCCTCATCTGCCACATCTGCCCCTGCCCAAGCAATGTTTTCGTGTTTCACGCACCAAGCAAAGCGGGGTTCCAGAAAGCGATCAGTAACGTGCCAAACGCGATCCATTTTTCCCCCAAACTCTGTGAATCGTTTCTTCACCAGGGAACGTTACCAGGGTGTCGGGGTGGCAATGTTCGCATCCAGTCAAGTCACATTCCCAATCGAAGGGAACCACTCGATCATCGCGGACAACTTCCCCTTCGACCCAACACACTGCGGCAGCGACATGTGCAATGGGGCAATGGGAACAAAAGCAATCCGGTCATCCAAAATAACGAATCAACAACAACAAAAAACGGAACTTAAAATCCCAAAATTGTTTTGTCTGCCTTGATGTTGTTGCTGTTGTTTATTACTGCTGTTGTTGTTTTGGTCGCCGGCGTTGATTTATTTCCATCATATTGCACTTTGTTTGCTTGTGGTGACATACTGACGACAATATTTCACAGGCACCAAGCAAATTGGCCCAACTAGTATGAAACCAGCCCGCAACATGGATTGTGTGCCGCAATACTTCATAAAAACCAACTACAAGATGTCTTGCCTGAAATTTGCCCAATACCCGCCCAATAACAAGGATCTCCTGGAGAATTTCCTGAGTTTAATAGTTGAAGATTGCCCAACTGTCATGACTCATGACTCATGTGTTGTCAGCCTTTAGCCCATGCATTTTACTGTCCTCAAGTGCAACCCGGACAAGCGGAAAGTTCAATCAAGTCTGCAACACGATTGGCATGGCGCCTGCGCAAGGATGACACGCACAAATCGAGAAGTGTAACAAGTTTTTTGTTTGTGCTGCGTTTTTTGCATTCGCTTCGGCGATCATCCGATAAAATTGGAACAATACAGAGAAGATTAACATGGCCCCTGCGCAAGGATGACGCTCAAAATTGCAAAATTGATGACATGGGCAACGACACGTATTATGCTGACGGGTTAATATCCAACATTGCCGTGACCACGCACCAGCAACCCACCGCACAATGGGTTGTCAAAAAAGGTTTTGTCACCAAAATTAATGGAAAACTGAACACCCTGCATACCTAAAATTTGAAAGGCTCGCGGGCAATGAGCTTTGCGCGCAAGGACTGTCGGCACCGGAAACCACAGAAACGTGTTGTTTGTTTGTTGTAAACAAACAAACAACTATGCAGCCTTACTGCTTCTAGCCCAAACTTACACTCATCCATTGCAGCTCATGCAATCTTTGCGCTTCGTTCCCCCCATAAAACATGTGTTAGAATCCTGTTCACTGCTTCAAGCCAAACCGGGACATGAGACGAAACAAAAGCCAACGTGCGAATCGGCGGTTAGCTATCTTTTTCAGGCGTTGCTCAGAGGTGACAGGCTCAGGATGCAGATGGATCGACAACGCGTGTCCGACCCATAACATCTGCATCCCGTGCGCAGCCTGCATGCAGACCCCCAGGTCAACAATGCGTGTTTAACCTTCACGGTAGGTTTGTTTCCTACTGGGACGTGAAACGTGCCGGAGGTATGCTGATGGTGGCAAAATGCAAATGCTTGCATTACTTAGAGCAATTTCAACTGAGTGATGACGTGGAGCCATCCGAGGATGGAAAGGCTATCATGCCAAGTGGTCAACACGCGTGTGCACGCTGAGCTCTCGTCACCCCAAGCTCGACAGGGTGGGCGCGCGATCAAGCCCTCAAGAACATGACCCCAGAAGGCTTGAAGTCCTGATGGCCGCCATCATGGTTCCGGCGCGGGCCGACGGAGGCGCGGGCCTCACGATCCACGGCGCCAGCTTGAGGTAGTAGTGCGTGAGCTCCACCCTGTCCTCGTCCTCATCGTTTGCAGCCGGGCGCGTCAGCAGGATCTGGAAGCTGACCTTGACGAGGAAGGGCAGCCGAATGGCAAGCAGGTCTTGGAGCCGGTCCACCAGCAGCCGCATGGTGTCGATGGTGAAGACCTGCTGCCCGGGAAGAGGGCGCAGCCGCAGCTCGCGGGTCCAAGCGGCCCCACGCGGGCGCAGTTCTGTCACAGCGGCCTCGGCGCTAGGCGCACGCGGCTCCTCCAGAGGTACCGCCCGGACAGCGCTGAGCCCCAGGCGGCCCAAGATGCGGTCAGACAGCTCGGAGATCATGGCGCGAATTGGTTTGAGCTGAATAAATTGCTTTCTATAGAAAAATAATAAAATATTCAGTCGGTCGGACGAGCGCGTCTTTTTTTCTGTCCGGGATTCTGTTCTGTCTGCGCCGCGTCACAGCGAGTCGGCGGTGCTGCCCTGCAGGTTGAGCGCAGTGAGGAGCTCTCTGGAGGCCTCGTCCAGCTCCTTGCGCGCCTTCTCAACCCGCTCCAAGGCAGCGAGGGTTGCGCTCTTGGCAGCCAGCGAGACCGGCAGCCGCTCAGCGATCTTCTTGCTGACGAGCTGCTCCTCCACCTCGAAGAGCTCCCTCTCGATCTGGGCCAGCGATGCGACATCGCGCGCGCGAATGCGGCGCTGCCTCAGGGCCTCGCGCTTCTCGCGGAGCGCTTCCATCGGCGCCCAGCTCTCCTCCCCGCGCTCCTCGGCTCATTTCCACGGCGACCTTCCACAACAGGGCGGAGAGCACAGAACAAACCCATTTCACACACACACACACACACGTCAAAGGCGGGGAGCGCAGCACAAGTCAACTGCAGACGCACACACGCACACACACACACACACACTCACACACACACACACACAAACACACAAACACACAAACACACAAACACACAAACACACACACACACACACACACACACACACACACACACACACACACACACACACACACACACACACACACACACACACACACACACGCACACACGCACACACACACACACACACACACACACACACACACACACACACACACACACACACACACACACACACACACACTCAACACACACACACACACACACACTGCGCGCGTCTTTTGCGCAACAGCTTTACTTTGGCCCGTCTCAGCACACTCCCAACGCGCAGGCTCCATTTTTTCTGCTCCCTTGCTCCCTAGGCGCTGTTACGGCTGGCTGCTGGTCCTTTGTGCCTTACGCTTGCGCGGCAAGTCTTCAAAAGACAAGTCTGCTTTCCGACATGGCCAACTCTGCGTGCGCACAAAGAGCGCGTGCTCGCACTGAGCATGCAAGGAAAAGAAGCGGCATGTGCAGAGCAGCGGGTTGGCCCCCGTCACCCAGACATACACGACATCCTTGAAGACGCGCTTGTACGCCGACATCTGGGCAAAGGGCTGGCCGTCAAGGGTTTCCTGCAGCACGTTCGCTTCTGCCAAGCAACGCCGCGTGTCTTCTGCCTCTGCCAAGAGCGTGTTCAGGCCATGCTGGGCGGCCCACGAGTCGAGCGGCAGCTGCTGTAGTGAGAAAGGCAGCGCCACAAGGACACCACCGCCCTGGGCCGGCTCCTGCATGAAAAGGGTCTGCAGCTCAAACGCTTGAAAGAAATCGAACGCGGTGGACCGCCAGTGTGGTTCCGTTCAAGAGAGTCGGGTCTACTTTGGCGGGAACCGCTTGCAAGGGGCTGTGGTCGCACCAGCCGTAAAACCTACTCCACGTACGGTACAACGCTTGCATTGTGCGCAAACTCGTCACCACGTCGCCCTTGCCGCCAAGCACAGCTAGCTGGCGCTGCCAAGAGGAGTGGAGCGCCTCCGCGCTCTCATTGCCACTGCCGGACCCAGGCCAGATACCTTTAACACCAACCCAGAAAGCAGCAAAGCTGCGCCCAGCCCACGCTGGATTCTTGGACACGAGCACAGACGGCACAGGCACTGCGTATTGAGCTTGCAGCCACGCCCGCACAACATCCTCGCCCCACAAATCCAGACGGCGCAGCATGCCCTCCCACAGCAAGGAAAAAATTGGGAGCGTTGGGGCCAGACGAATGTCTTGCAAGCACGACATCAGCCAATCAGCGTGGGCCTTGCAGCGCCCGCATCTCCAAATGTTTGCACGAGCTCGCGGCGGTTCTGCTTGAAATGGAACCAGTCATCGCAGGGCCGGCTGTTCGGGAAGGCTTCCCTTCGCGCAGCTTCGATGGCAGGGGCAAAATCTTTGTGCAGCTGCCGGACGGGCAGCTGGGAAGGGCAGCACTGAGCCCACAGCGTCTCGGCTACAGCAAAAAGACGTAAGTAATTGGCCGTCGTTTCTTGGTGCATCGTGGCTTGCAGGAAAGGCATGGCTCGGGTAGTGAAAGCCTTTCCCTGCACGCGGCCTGCGCCGGCGTTCACATCAGTGCTTCGCAGCCCATCTTTAACAAGCAAGCTCAACGTGGCCACGCCTGCCCCGCCGTTGAGGACTTTCATCTTTGCGTCAACAGCCAAATTCACCTCGCCCCCAACAAATCGGCTCAGCGTCGACAGCATGCCTTTGCATGTGTACGGCACAAACACTTCCGTGGAGGACACAACTCTTGGCTCCAACACATACAAGTCTTCCGACGCGCTGCCGTCACGCGGCCAGTCATCCAAAGCAACTTGTGTTGGAGCCACTTCCCGCCCGGCGGCTGCCGGCTGCCCTACTTTCTTGCTTTGCTTCTTCCGACAGTTGAAATTCCGCATCCACGTGCTCATTTGCGGCAAGGTCGGAAGGGAATCTGCCAAATGGTTTTTGGACAACATGTGCTCTCGCAGCTGCTTCACGCTGCGCTTCCGTGCCTCTGCTGCGTCCACGTACTTCCTCGCGTCTTCCTCTTGACGCGGAGTCCACAGCCTTGCCTGTCTGCTGCCAACCTTTGGTTTGGAGTTGTGGTCGTGCTCCCCTGTACTGGTGACCAAGAGTGTGCCAGCTGCGTGACCTAGGCTTTGCAAAAAGTACGTGCAGTGCCAAGTAAATTGGCACGCAGCGTCCTCAGCGCAATGCACTTGCAGCGCCACGCGCGTGCTGTTTTTCCACACAAGCCGAATTTTGGTTCGGTAG
This sequence comes from Effrenium voratum, assembly GCA_963377175.1. Taxonomy (NCBI): domain Eukaryota; class Dinophyceae; order Suessiales; family Symbiodiniaceae; genus Effrenium; species Effrenium voratum. Next base: position 13,554 of record CAUJNA010003665.1, on the reverse strand, counting down.
TCCTGCCACTCTGCGCGGGTGTGCAGCATGCTTAAAAGACCACTTTGCGGCAGGATGTCTTGCCCTAGATCACACGCAGACACAAACGCAGGCCTCTCTGCACCTCGGAGAGCGCGTGTGCGCGCCTTGCTGCCCACGGGTGAGTTTTGGCCCTCCGCTACTCACACAGGTAGCCTCCAACCCCGCAGCACTGGCGGCTTCCGAAGCTTGCACAGCGGGCGCTGCGTCGGCTGCACACTTGCGCACCTGGCTGCTCGACGGCTCGGGAGGCGCTCCTGGCGCCACTGATTGCGACACGCCACTTGGCCCCTCCGCGCGCAACAAGCCAGGCATCTGCAAGGCAAGCAGGTCCATTTCACGGGGCTGCCCACACGCGCCGAACAAAAACAAAGGCACTCTTTGTCGGCGCAACCACGCCACTGTGGCTGGGGGCAAGGCTGCACGAGCCAACTTGTGCAAGTGCATATCACTTCCTTCCCCGCGCAGCGTTCCGATGCCCAAGTCCTTAAATGCAAGCCACACTCGCTGCACGTATTGCTGCACGATTTGCCTCTCCGCTGCATCGCCCCGCTCCCACACGCGCTTGAGGCCAAGCTGGGCCTGGAGCACGTGATCAAAAGTTACGCAGCTGCCCGGATTGCTACGCAAAACCTTGAGCACGGTGGGCATTATGTCATCTGCGCCCTTGGAGTCAGGGGCCATCCACGCAGCCTCTTGGACAGACACACTCAGCACTGCGTGTCCATACGCGTAGCGACGATGGACACAGGCCACTGCACTGCAAAAAGCTCCGTCTGACACCTGCGCAGGCACTGCCTCCGGCAGAGTCCCGTCCAGAGCGTGTGGCCAGCAATGTTGCATAATATGGTTCAGCAACACGCTCGTTCCCAGCCAGTACATCGTTTTTGGCATGGCTTGCCGAAACGTTTTCCTAACTGATTCCCGTGCTTCAAACAGGGCTCGAATTTCTGCTAAGTTGTCAACGGCTGCCTCTTGCGCGCTTGTCAGCGCAAAGTTCTCATGAGGCAATGGAGTCCGTGGTCCCAGCCGCAGCAGCACAATTGTAAAGAGCTGCTCAAGAATGGGGAGCGTAACATCTTGCAAGAAAGTGTTCCACGGCTTCTTCGCAGTTGACTGCCTCACGCCGAAAGACAGCAAAAACCTTTGCGCCACGCCAATTTGCTTGTTGTGGGCCAGCTGCGCCCAAAACTTGGAAAAAACGTCTGGCTGCCCTATCAACACGAAGTGCACGTTGGTCAGAGGCAACTCCATGGCGCACGGCTCTGGCACTGCCTCTGCGGGGTTGGGGGGGGCAGCCGCTGCCTTCATTGCTTTTTCGCGGTCTGGCTTGGTGCTCCAAGAAAAATCTCCACCGTGCGCTGCGTTTAAAAACAGTGGCAAATCCACGTGCTTGGCCGCGTCCGTTGCTCCCCCCATGGCCAACGCAGGGGATAAACACATGCCACTCTCGTCACTGCACAAGGTCAAGTAGCCATGGCATTGCCGCAATTTCAAAACGGCTGAAGCTGTCGTGCTTGCTTTCTGGTAATGGAACCCATCAACGCTTGAACCCATTGCAAACGCGGGGTGGCGACGTAGGACTTTCTTCATTGCCTCCAGTAGTGGCTCCATGGCAGGGGACTTCCCCTGCACATACAGCTCCTTGTGCAAGACGCTGCACACTAGGGCGTAGACAATATCAATGTAAAACACAAGCGGCATGTCAGTTGCCCAAGAAGCGGCCTGCAGCAAAACTAACAACGGGTAGAAAGCTGTGTCTCCCAAAAAAGGCTGCACTTGCATCGCCGTCGCCCCATTCACATTGTCTTCACACAGGTCTGCAAGCTCCGCGTGCCACGCGCTGGCTGCTACATTGACAGGGACGGCTTCATCCTGCGTCTGAAAATCTGGCAAGCCCTGCAGCACGGCGTTGCATTCTTTGCTGCTACCAGTTCGCACAAACACGTCAAGCAAGAGGCGCGCGTCGCGCTCCAGAGCGTCCTGCCCGCTACCTGGCGGCATGTGCTGCAAGCGCCGCAAGCTCTCTTGCGGCACGGCCGTTTCTGGCACGGCGGCCGCTGCGTCTGCCACCTCACGGCTAGGGCACGGGTCCGCCATCTGCTGGACGGCTTCAGCCTGCCCCGCACAAGGCTCGTCTCTTTCTTCTTCTGCGTCTTCTTCAAGACTCACTACCTCCAACACTGCAGGCGCGCCCTTGCCGGGTCGCTCCTCCTTCACAACTCGTGACCTTGCAGGCGTCCCGTCTCTGTCGAGTTTAGCCCGCGTTGGCACACGCGATTGCCCCATATCTGGCGTCGCCCCCTGGTCTTCTTGCGCTTCTAGATCTATTACCACCAACGCTGCCGGCTTGCCGGGTCTCTCCTCCTTTACTCTTGGCTGCAGCTGCGCCACGTGGTTGCTGGGCGCGGGCAGCACAGCCCGGTCGGCTTCAGCCTGCACTGGCACGGCCTCCTCCGCCCTTGTTTCTTCTTGCTTCACGACGTGAGACGCTGGTTGGTCACCAAGGCGCTCCTCCTTCACTGCTGGTAGCGGGGGCTCCGCCGCACTCATAACCTCGTAGAACACCAAGCGGCACTGCCTCTCGTTCAAGCGCAGCTTTTTGCGCGCACACACGTTGGCATCGTCATAGGACAGCCACTTTGCGCCGCCTTCCACAGGCACATGGCAAACATAATGGCCAGACTCAAACGAGTCTCCTAAGTGGCAGACACTTGCTCGCAGGTGAAAAGTGCGACCTTTTAGTTGCAGAACAAGCGGCACGCGCACCACTTCCTTCCTGCCAGGGGTGCGCATCACACGCAATGCCAGAACTGGGCCAGGCCCAAACAATCGCACGCGTTCTGCAACGTATGGCTCTGCGCAAGCACAAACGTAGATGCTATCAAACTCTGCCACTGTCATGTCCTGCCCTAATACAACACTGAGGTCGGCCTCCCTAGGCTCCTCTTCAGGAATATGCACATCCACTAAGACTTCCTCTAGGTGTCATGGTGACATGTTTCTTGGGCGAAACAGGCGCGCAGCTCCGGACTTTCCCGCAAAAGCATGTGCAGAAACTCTCCTGCGTCATCTTGTCTACGAATGTCGCGCCCAACTTCCTGCAACCACAGACCCCACAGCTCTTCCAAGTCGGGGCGTTGCAGCGGACGCTCGCTGGCGCGGCGCGTCTCTTGCAATTTGCACAACACACACCGAGCGCTGCAAGTTGCATTGGCTGCGTGCTGCTCGATAACACTCACGGTCGACTGCATGGCAAACACACTCTGCAAAGTCGCTGCCACCCGGCAAGTTGTATTCGTAGGGTTCGGAAAGCCTGCTCGAGCATGAGCTCCAGGAAGGCCTTGCGCAAATCACACAACAACTCCGCGCTTGCCCCCGCACTTCTCGTTTCACCGGCGCCTTGGAAAGGCGCCGTGTTGCCATTCAAGGTGTGCGCCTCCAAACACGCGCCTACTGCGCTGCTTTTTTGCGCAGAACTCACCATGCCTCGCGGTTGCGAACCTTCCGCCCCTTGTGCCACTGCGCGCCTTATCGCACAACAAGCGTGCCTACTGTCCATCGCAAGCCCCCTGCTTGACTCAGCTTCTGACCCAACAAGTAAGACAAGCTCTCCGGCTGCTGCTCATCCACGTCATGCCCAGCCTTAGCAATAATCCACACACTTGAAGCAAACACAGCTTGTGCGAGCCTCTGCGCCCAAGCGAAGGAGGATTTGCTCCTGGGGCAGAGCCGGCGTCCAGCCGGAACGCGCAGCACTCTCGCCCCCTCCTCCACCGCCCATGCTCTGTGTTGCGCAGCTGCCACCGCCTGCGAGGCAACGTGTTCGCGCCACTCTGCCGCCGCCATATGCGCCTGCTGCCGCTGAGCGCGGACACGCCGCTGCAGGCTGCAAGCCAAGCGATCGCCTTGCGCACGCACACACACACACACACACTCACGCGCGCGGGCGCAAGTCACACTCTAAGCTTCCAACACCACGCCGTCCCCAAGCACATGCCGGCCTGTTAGCAAACCGCCTAAAACACAATTCTACCCGTGCGTTCCTTCCTCTGCGCTGCACGAAGCGTTCTCCGCAGCGCAGGCTTCCACGTACGCCTCCAGCTCCTCCAACTACGCGCGAGACACGCCGGTCCTCAACACCAAAAGTACCCAGCCTCGTCCCACTCCTCTTCTTGAAAGCTCTTGTTCCCGGACAGCTTTTTTGAGCTCTTCCTAGGTGCCTCGGCTACAACTGCAACCCACGCAACCTTGGACTTTGCAACCTGACCCCCTACATCTCAGAAAGCAACCCGTTGCTTTTTCACCACGGCAGTTAGGATGTCCTCTTCCTGGCAAGCGAGTTGTTGCTCGCCGTTGCATCTGCACTCCCCGGCACACCGCCCTCTCCGCCTGCCTTGCAAGCGCTCTTGTCAGCACACCAATCCTGTTCAAACACGCAACAGAAGAAGCTTTAGCGCAGACGGCGAGCGTCAGGCCTTGTCCACGCGAACCCACCGACCTTAGCAGCACTCGAGCACGGCTCTGCTCTTCTTCCTAGCTCTTGGGCTAGAGCGGGCGTTGCCACAGTCAACCCGCAGCGGCGCCTTAAGTACTCCTGCCAACAGCGAGCACAACTTGAGACAGAGGTGCAACAGCCTTCGCTTCCAGCCTCCGCTGTCCAGCACGCCACCGTCTCAGCGTCCAGCATGTCTGCCCAGCACGCCATCCTTGCGCGCAACGTGACAAACTACAAACTGCACGACTCAGCCAAACAAAGCACACAAACGCGACAGCATTTGCTGCCTTGCATCTTGGACTTGTTTGCAAGAACCCTCCCCTGTCCTTCGCAAAGCCGTCCTTCTCGTTCGCAAACGAAAGTTCCCAGGCTTGACGTCAGGCGCGGTGCACTTTTTCACAACATGCGCAAGAACTCGCCACACGAACCGTCAGCACAACCACCATTGTCTGCTTTGAAGAACTTTGAGAAGATTATCATGGTTCTTCAACGACGTGAAAACATGAGCTTCGTTGCGTTTCACTGTTGCAAAAGCAAGCAAACAACAACCAAAATGCTCCTTCCTGTTGAATCTCAGCGCACCTTTCACTCTCTAAAAGCCACTCTATCCTTGACAAAAATCTTTCCTTTCTCTCGCAGCTTCCGCACAACAAACCGCGCGTCGTCTACCGAACAAGTATTTCAAAAGCTCTTCAACGAGATGTACAAGCATGACCTTGGTTGCGTTTCACTGTTGCAAAAGCAAGCAAGCAACTCACGTTGAAGCCAAGCGCGACAGAAAACTTTTCCACACGCGCAAGAACTTTAACGCGCGCAAAACGATCACACTTGTTCAAATAAAAACAAAGATGCGTTTCGTGGTGCTTCAAGCAGCAAACAAAATCCGAAGCATAAAGAGTCACCACACACATGCGTTCCTGTATTGCTTTTTCTTCTTTTCATTAGATACATCTTCAAAATCTGTCCTTCTGCTCACTCGTTCAATTCCACCCGTAAAACTAAACCGAACAAAAATTTTCTGCGTTTCTTTCTTTCCTTTCTCCCTTCTTTCAACAAGCCAGTCTGATGCTTCCATTGTCTCCGCGGGCTACAAGCCAGTCTGACGACTTGCACAAGCCAGTCTGATGCTCACAAGCCAGTCCGATGCAGTCTGAGACTCACAAGTCGTTCTGAGACTTCACAATGCAGTTTGAGCCTCCCAAAACTCACAAGGCAGTCTGAGTACCCCCACAATGCAAACTGAGTAGCAGACCGGCCACGCCTACTTTGCGGAGCGCACCATCCGCACCATCAAGAAGGCCATGTTGCGTCGCATAGCAGCCGGAGCGGGCCGGCGGGGGCAGCGGCACCTCATGCTGGTTGACATCTTGAGCCAAATCAACGGAAGGAAGCACGCTACCACGCAGGTGGCGCCGAACCTAGCCTACTCTGACCCCGAAATGGCTAAGATTGCTCTGCGCAATATCGGGCGCAGGGCCAAGCACAAGGTGACCCGCCCGGAAATCAAGGTCGGGATATGGTTCGGATCAGGCCGATCGAAAGCAGGGGCTCCTACAGGGTCAACGAGATAGCCTGGAGCGAAAAGGTATACAGGGTAGCCTCCGCTGAGAGCGGGAGATGGGGGCGAGGTTGGCTTGGAGGGGCCGGAAAAGGTGGTGCACAGGGATCTCCGAGTCCCCGAAAACTCAGCTCCCAAACCGCGGGAGCTGGAGGTGCAGCTCTGTGCCTCTACGTCTCTACTAGTAGTAAGGAATCTGCTTATCCCCTAATTATTTTGGTTTTTTGGCCCCCAAACCCTGCAAAACAGCCAAATTCTTCAACCAGCTGAACGTTTTTCCGATGTTACCGGTCTTTGTCACCACTCCGTTTTTGGTGCAAAAAAGCGCTGAAAACGGCGAACTCCGAAAATCGCAAGTCCGTTTTCTGCCCCGAAAAGCCTGCGAATTCCAGCCCGCTGAACTCGTCGCCGCTTGTCACCGCTTTGTCACCTCGCTTTTTGGGTGCAAAAGTGCGCAAAACCGGGCCCAGTTCCCGAGCTCCTTCTCCGCAGGGTTTTTCGCGGCCCGACAGCCGCCGAGGACCAGGCTCGGAGTCCGACAGCCCGCCGAGGTGGTCAGCCCGCCGAGCTTGTCACCACTGATGTCACCGCTCCGTTTTTGGTGCAAAATGCGCTCAAAACGGTCGAGTCCGAAGAGTCCGTTTTTCGTGTTAGACTGCAAGTGGGATGCCCGAGCCTCCAAATTCGCTCCAGCCCGCCGAGCATGTCACCGCTGGTCACCGCTTCGTCACCGCTCTCTTTAGGGCCGAAAAGTGCGCAAAAGAAGCGGCCAGTCTGAAGCGGAACTTTACGTGGAACTCCACGCGGGCATGTACCAAAATCTGGGCGATGCCTGTCGCCAGTTCCGCAGACTGAGCGAGGCCGGCTCCGCGTCCGCGGCTTCGGTCTAAGAGCCGAACTTTTCTCCACCGAAGTCGGAAACGCTTCATACCAAAGTCGGATTGGGGCCTCCTCGTGAGCATCAACGACGTGCCTGAGGCCTGGGAGCTCTACAGCAGGGCCGGCTCCACTCGGGCAAGAACAGCTCGAAGCCCAAGCTGCTGGTTGACCGGGGCAATCCTGCGCTGGCGACAGGATTGAGTGAAGCAATCCTGCGCTGACGACAGGATTGAGTGAAGCAATCCTGCGCTGACGACAGGATTGAGTGAAGCAATCCTGCGCTCGCAACAGGATTGACTGAAAGCAGCACCAGGCCCGCACCCAGGCCCGCGCCAGGCCCGCACCAAGGGCAGGCCGCTTGCGAAGAGCTGGAGCGTGGACGGCCAGGTCAGCCTCGTGCCATAGTAGTTCATGCTGCGGCCGGAAGATGTCGGGAGGATGGCATATATGGCCGGGGCGCCTGGCGGGGCAGCGCGCAGAAAGGCCAGTGCGTCCTGGCATCGCACGGTCACATTGCGCGGTGGCCGCTGCGTACGCCGCACACTGCTCAGCCCCAGCGCCCGCTGCTGTGTGAAGGAGCCCAACTTTCCCGAGAAGCTGTTGCGCAGCAGGACGTATGAGCAGGCAGCCCGACGCCCGGCGCGGCCTCTCTGAGAAGCAGCCGGCACAGAGTTCAGGGTCCTCCAAGACAACGCCGACAGGTGCCGTGGACTCCATGACCGTCCGGAGCACCGTGCCTGGCAGAAGGTGACTGAAGTAGAAGCGCCTGTCTACCTTGCGCCCGGCCAGGCGCAGCAAGGAGCGCAGGAAGACGAGTCCGTACTCCTTGGGCTTGGGCGAACCCGTATTGGGCGAACCCGTATTGGGCGAGCCATCAAACGAGCCCGGCGAGCCACTCAACTTGCCTCCAAAGCTGCGCCTGCTGGCGCGGTGCCTACAGTGCCTGCTCGGCACATCTACTTAGTGCCTGCTCGGCACATCTACTTGGTGGCTGCTCGACACACCGACTTAGTGCCTGCTCGGCACATCTACTTAATGCCTGCTCGGCACGTTTAGTTAAGTGCCAGCTCGGCACTGTGCCTGCTCGGCACGTTTAGTTAAGTGCCAGCTCGGCACTGTGCCCGCTCGGCACGTTTAGTTAAGTGCCCGCTCGGCACTGTGCCTGCTCGGCACTACCTACAGTGCCCGCTCGGCACTGTTAGTTATAGGTGCCCGCTCGGCACCGCCCCGCCTCCCACCGCCAGTTCTCCAGGATGTCCGACCTACGGCAGCCTGACAGGAAAAAAACAGGGGGAGGGGCACGGGGTTGAGCCACATGTCATGCAAAAACCGTGCAAAACCGTGCAAGCTGTTCGTGTCATGCAAAAAATCATGCAAAAAAACGTGCAAGCTGTTCCACATGTCATGCAAAAACACAAGCTGTTCGTGTGAAAAAAAAACAAGCTGTTCCACATGCAAAAACCGTGCAAAACCGTGCAAAAAACCAACGTGTCAAAATGACATGTCTCTGTGTTATGCAAAAACTATGCAAAAACCATGCAAAATGCGGCGCGTACGGAGCGCCAACCCGCCGAACCCTCACTCTCCCGGGTTCCTTGCTATATGTGCTATATGTGCTACATCTCACAAGGCAAGCCACTGAACATCCACTCTCCCCGGGTTCCTTGCTATATGTGGTTCCGCGGCTTGGCGTGTAAGATATAGCACATATAGCACATGTAGAAGGGCCCGGGGGAGAGTGGGGGTTCAGCGGCTTGGCGCGGCTTCAATGCCAGGCAGGTGGCGCGGCCAGGAGGCTTCTCGAGCAGGGTGGTGCGCAGGTCGGCCACGGGGGTGTTGCGCTGGCGTTCGCCTGGAATTTGCAGATTCTCACTGTTTGAGAAACTGCTGAAAAGTCTTCTAAGACCTGTTGGACACGCTCCTGAGGCGCAGGACCACGAGCAAAGTGGTGCGCAGGTCACCTACCCAGGTTTCCTGTTGACCTCGACCTGCGAATTTGAAGTTTGTTGCAATATTGCGGCAACAAGAGTCAACCATGGAGCCTCTCTCTTTAGAGGGGGTTTTCCAAATGGCTTATATTGTACCTGAGAGGCTTCTAGCACTCGTCCGTCCAGCATTTGACCTCGTCCTGCGAAGGATTCGAAGTCTAAAACGCTGCGTGGAGGCGTGTGGCTGCAAAATAGAGACCCCTAGATATGCTTGCAATTTTGCTCCAGGTTGCATTTCAAGCGAGCCAACCTTTGCAGGGCTAAGAAAAAAAAAAAAAAAAGAAAACAAGGGGTCCCAAAAAAAGGGGTCCCCGAAAAAAAAAGGGAAAAGGGGTTTCCTTTGGCAAAGGTTGACATCGCTTGAAATGCAACCTGGAGCCAAATTGCAGCGCATATCTAGGGGTCTCTATTTTGCAGCCACACGCCTCCACGCAGCGTTTTAGACTTCGAATCCTTCGCAGGACGAGGTCAAATGCTGGACGGACGAGTGCTAGAAGCCTCTCAGGTACAATATAAGCCATTTGGAAAACCCCCTCTAAAGAGAGAGATACAGGGAATGCAGGGATTCCCTGCAGAAACCCTGCATTGAAATTCCCCCAGGATTCCTTGTTTTTCGCTTAATTTCTTCAACACAAGTGCCACTACAAGTGCCATTTGTATTCACATTTCTGCCGCGCCAAGCCACCAAAAGCGCTTAATTTCAACATGTCGGAGTACATGTCGGATGAACATGTTCTTCCCTGACACGCCAGCCCGCCGAGTCATACGGATCATACGGCTTGGCGCTGCGCCACCTGCCCGGCATTGAAGCCGCGCCAAGCCGCTGAACCCCCACTCTCCCCCCGCGTCCTTGCTATATGTGCTATATGTGCAAAGTGGAGCGCAGGTCGCCACGGGGTGTCTTTTTGGGTGGGGGGGGGCCTGGCCCTTGGCCCAGGGAAATTTGAAGTGTGTTACTTTTTGAACACACTGCTGAAAAAACCCCCAGGGAATTCCTTGCTAATATACCCTTAAATTTCCTTCAACACATATCCAGCCGCGCCCAAGTGCTAATAAACGCTTAATTTCAACAATGTCGGATTTACATGTCGGATAAACATGTTCTTTTGGCACTCCGCCGCGCCTTCCCAACGGGCTCGCCCAACTGGGGTAATCGCCCAACTGCTCGCCCAAAACACCCCCTTAGTACTGGCTCGCCCAACTGGCTCGCCCAAGTACGGGTTCAGCGGCAAGTCCGCGAGTGCGCAAGACGTTCGTGTCGTACTGGAAGTATACCAAAGTGAAAGTTAATATCTTTCAATTCAAATTCCCTGGTGCAGGTTGGCCCCTTGGCTCGCCCAACCCCTTAGTACTGGCTCGCCCAACTGGCTCGCCCAACGGGTTGGTCAGCGGCAAGTCCGAGTGCGCAAGACGTTCGTGTCGTCAATGAAGAGTTCGATACAGTGGAGGACAAAATCCTCCACTGCCAATTCCCGGCCGCACCTCCCTGGTGCGGGCCTGCCGTCAATCCTGTCGTGGGCACAGGATTGTCCCTTCAATCCTGCTGTGGCAACAGGATTGCTCTCCTGCCCGGCATCGGAGCCCGGCCGCGCCTGCCCGGCATAGAAGCCTCCTGCCACGCCAAGGTCGAGATTCTTCTCAGCAAAAAAAAATGTCGATGTTGTCGTCTAAGCCGACAACTGTGAAAAAAATTTTCCAGTGGTCCTGTGGGGGGACAACTGCCTTCGGCGAACCTGCCCGGCAGAGCCGCGCCAGCCCGCCGACATGGAGGGCACGCAGCTGATGTCTCTCACCAACTACGAAGCAGTGTCCGGTTTTGCCGGCCACTGGCTCCATCGTGCGCAGGTCTCGCTTTTGACCGGCGAAATCGGTCAAATCGAGTGTCAGATCAAGTGAGTCACATTGTAGCCGCGCTACTTCCGAAAATACCCTGGTGCGGGCCTGGTGCGGGCCTGGTGCGGGCCTGGTGCGGGCCCTCTCTACAGAGAGAGGTAGAGGTCTTGGTGACTTTGCTGAAGGGGCTCAAACGGTGAGCTCCTTCAAATTCGCAGGTCGGGTGTTGCGCTGGCGTTCGCCTGAGAATTTGCAGATTCTCACTGTTTGAGAAACTGCTGAAAAGTCTTCGAAGTGTACGAAAAAAACATACAGACTTCGCGTGCGAGTCGACTCTCTTTGGGGCCGAAAAGCGCGCAATGGAAAAGCGAGTTCGTGTGGTAGCACGGGAATTCTAATTGGAGGTTATTTTCCCTCAATTTTATACCACACCTCCAATTCATCGCCTCATGCCCAGAGTCCGATCTTATAGGACACTGCGCCACTTCGCGTGCTGCCAGGGGCGATATACAATCACGGCGACTCAAGGCGTTGCGAAAGTGCAACACCCCTGCGTTATGAATTATGACCTACTCCTAAGAAAACATGTTTGAAGGACCTGTTACCGGCAACATCCCGGAGGTCCTGGACAACGGAGAGGTGACTGACGGCACGCACGTCACAGCAGGACAGCTGGCCCTCGCTCTGACGCCCTACGCTCAAGTAACTGACCTGGCGGTGAACACGGCAGCCGCCGGCAACAACGCCGCTGCCATCCAATCCCTGGACGACCGAGTCACCGCCGAGCTGGCCTCAAAGCTGGACAGCAGCGCGCTGGCGCCGGCGATTGCGCCCCTAGCAACGGCTGCGGCCCTGGCCACCACGGACGGTCAGGTGGTCGCGCACGGAAGCAGCATCGCAGCGCTGCAGAGCTCGCTGACCACGGGCCTCTCCAACAAGGCAGACCAGTCGGCCTTCGACGTGCTGGAGGGCGTGGTTGCCACCAAGAGCACCCCGGACGGCGTGGACCTGAAGCTGTCCAACTACAGCACCACGGCGGCCATGAACGGCTCCATCGCCTCGTCCAACAACGCCACGCTGGCCACGGTGGCCGCCAACTACGGCCTCAAGACGGTGGTGGACCAGCACTCCCTGGACATAGCGGCGAGGATCACGCCGCTGGAGGTGGACACCAAGGTGGCCAACGCTCTCCTGGGGGCCGTCACCGCCGCGGCGCTGGCCTCCGTGCTCGCGAGCAGAGACGCCACCATCTCGGGGCTGCAGGCCTCCAAGGCGGACGCCAGCGCGCTGACCGCGTACGCCCTGCTCTCGGCCGTGGACACTTCCTCCGAGGTGGACTCAAAGATCTCGACCGCTCTCCTGGGCGCCGTCACCACGGCAGCCCTGGACGCCGCCCTCCTCGGCAAGGCGGACGCAAGCGCGCTGGCCTCCCTGCTCTCCACGGTGGACGGCTTGGACACGCCGCTGGAGGTAGACACCAAGCTAGCAAATGCCCTGCTGGGTCTCGCCACCGAGGCCTTCGTCGCAGCGCAGCTTGCTAGCCGGGACGCCAGCATCACGGCGCTCCAGGGGGCCAAGGCCGACGCGACGCTGCTGGCCTCATACGCCACGAACGCCGCGCTCTCGGCCAGCGAGACCACGCTCCAAAGCGCCCTCGACGCAATCCTCGCGGAGCTCGCAGCCCTGCAGCTTTCCGGCAGCGGCGGAGTTGTTAACGCGCCGGCCTGGGCGGGCTTCACGACTTGGGAGCTCGTTCGCGGAAGTAACGTCGTTCGCAACCTGCATTTCGTGGCGCCTCTCTCTGCTGCGCTTGCCAACGGCGACGACACGCTGAGCATCACGGCAGACTGCTACTCCGTCGCAGCGGCGGACGCCGCCATAACAGCGGCCCAGCTGGCCTACTACACCTCGGCGCAGGTAGACGCGCTGTTGGGAGACTACCGCACAGGGGCAGCGCAGGACGCGGAGACGACCAGCGCCATCACGGGCGCACTGCTGGCCTACTACACCGCGGCGCAAGTGGACGCGCTGTTGGGAGACTACCGCACGGCAAGCGCGCAGGACACGCAGACGCAGGCCGCCATCGCGGGCGCGCTGCTGTCCTACCGGACGGGCCCGGACCAGGACGTCTTCACAACCAACCAAATCACCTCGGCGCTGGTGGCGTACCGCTCAGCCGCAGACCAGGACACGGCGACGGCCTCGAGCATCGCGGCCGCGCTGCTCAGCTACTACACCATCGCGCAAGTAGACGGCCTCCTCGCCGGCAAGCTCGGAGTCACGGAGGCAGCCTCTGCGCTGCAGATAGCAGTGCGCTTTCCGGACGACGGAGGGGCCGACGAGGTGGTGGCCGCCATAGTAAGCAAAGATCCTGGACCCCACTGACCGTTCTCGCTGTAAAACGGACGGTTCGCCCCCCACAACCGGCTTCAGCGTGGCCCCCCGGCCCCACGCACACCCCCTGGAGTGTGAGCGGGGAACCGGCCACAACACCCTGACCCTGGCGGCGAACCCGTGGAACATCGTGCGCACCTACAACTTGACCCCGGGCCGAGAGCTCCTCTTCGCCTGCCGCTACCGGCTCGGCACGGCCTCCAACTTCGTGGTGCACATGTCCGAGGCAGACAACGTCTACGACCCATTGTACGGCAGCTTCGTGGGCGACCAGGGTGCCTGGAGCACTGCCAAGATGTACTTCACAGTGCCTCCGAACGGGGTGGCGAAGCTGCACTTCGGGGCGCACTTCCAGGCGCCGGGACTGCCCAACCAGACTGCTGGAA
>CAUJNA010003664.1:446671-468420 GCA_963377175.1 Effrenium voratum | reverse complement strand
ACACACACACACACACACACACACACACACACACACACACACACACACACACACACACACACACACACACACACACACACACACACACACACACACACACACCACACACACACACACACACACACACACACACACACACACACACACACACACACACACACACACACACACACACACACACACACACACACACACACACACACACACACACACACACACACACACACACACACACACACACACACACACACACACACACACACACACACACACACACACACACACACACACACACACACACACACACACACACACACACACACACACACACACACACACACACACACACACACGCGGGCACACACACACGCGGGCACACACACGCGGGCACACGCACGCGGGCACACACACGCGGGCAAGGACACGCGGGCACACACACACGCGGGCACACGCGGGCACACGCGGGCACACGCGGGCACACGCGGGCACACGCGGGCACATACATGCACCTGGACACGTGCAAATGCATGTACCTACATATACATTCCTCTATATATATGTATACATTTCTCCCAATGGATCCCGGGCTTTTTTGAAGACTATTTTGGAGATGGAATGGACTTGTTTTTGTTTGTAGCACATAGTTGCTGCCCCCCATGATCTACATGGACCCCAGATAAGCACAAACACATTCAGAGACAGACTGACATACCAAACAGGTGGCTTTCTCGGAAACCTCCCGAGAGGGCCTGGCTTTTTCTCGGTCAGGTGTGTACATTGGCAACTGTGGCACTGACTGGACCGGGGTGAAGCTTCCAGACATGTCGGGCCGGCACCTCAGGCTTGAGAGCTGGGCCGCAAAAGCATTTCACCTTTCTTGCGATTTGGTAAAAGGCAAAGGAACAAAAATCCGCATTGCTGTGGGACCCATATTTCGACACCCCGGAAAGGTGAAGGTATGGCTCGGGTCTTGAGATGTCCATTGAGGCACCACGGACCTCTTGCACTACATGGGATCCATGTCCGCGCACGTGACGAGCACCAGGCTATCCTACGTCTTTGGCATGCGGGGCCCTATCAGTACCTCGGACACGGCCTGCTCTTCGTCACTGGTGGCGATGCTTGTTTGCAGGGAGAGCAAAAGGAAACTTGTCCTCCCGGGAGCAAAACACCACCCATTGATTTGCATCACTCAGGACTGGAGAGGCGCACAATGTGCCTGGGGCAGCACCTAAGATGACAGGCTGATGTTTCTCTTGAATGTTTGCCGCAAAGATCAAGGGCAAAAACAACTCACAGGCCTTGGAACCATGCAAAAGCGATCGCCCTTTTTGTAAGCCATCCTTGGCACTTGGCACTGGAGACGAATTGCGGGCGAGGCGCTGAGACCGCTGGACCCCGGCCAAGCGAACGTCACAACAAGCACTGGCAAGACAGAACAGGCGGTGGTGGTCGGCACCAATGCCTTGCTGCTCGGCCTGTGTTTATTGGGAGTGCAAGGTGCAAAGCATGGGCAACAAAGGCTCGGGCCGTTTTCCTGGATCGGCCTTTGCGGCCCCAAGATGCTTTCGGCTGCTTGGCGCGCGTTGAGTCCTTGCCCTTCCGGCGGTTGTTGTTGCTTGTCTCCGGCGAGACGTCGGATTCGGTCCAGGTGAAGGGCCGTTGCTTCACCTTCGACTACACTGCGGATGGCTTTGGTAGAGGAGAAGGCGGCGGACAGAGCGACCGCATACATTGAACATCCTCTTTCCGGTGAATCAAATGCCGGTTCTCTATAGCAACTAGACCCTTCGCCTAGACGTTCAGACTCCGACCTGGTTTCCTTTTCGGCGTTACGGCGGCAGGTACCAGCGCCTTGTTCGCAGAGGTCACTCACAAGGAGCCTGTGGAAAGGCTGGCGATCTTCTGCGGCACCTGCATCAATCAAGATGGAAGGAGCCGGAGAGGGGGCAGCAGACTGCCCGGAACGTGAATAGATTCCGTGCGCGCCAGGAGTGCATCCATGACCGCACCACACGGCCCCTCCCAGCAGGCAATCGGTTCGGTCGAGTTCGGATTTGGCTCGTCCCAAACCCAGGTGGAGGCTGTGTCAAACGGACCATTGACTTTGGTTGCCTTGGTTAATGTCAAAAGGACCCCCAGACGTGCCAGGAGTGCATCCGGGCCTCCCTGCGGGAAGCCAACGTCACCCCGGGAGACATCCGGGTCGCAGAACTGCATGGTACCGGCACCGCGTTGGGGGACCCTATCGAAGTGGGGGCCCTGCGGGGCGTCATGAAGAGCCCTTGCTGAATTTGAGATGGGCTGAGGGCTGACTGAACCAACGGACTTGAGAGTGGTATGTATCTTTTGCGGCAAGCCGACGAGGGATCGCAACTCCCCGATCCTGAAGACCAGCGCGAAATCCAACTTGGCGCATGGCGAAGCCAACGCCGGCATGGCAGGCCGGCTCAGGGAATCAGGGATCTCGAAGTCCGCAAGGAGCTAAGTAGCTGTACTTGAGGGCGTCAGGGTCGGCTGGCGGCGACGAAGGTCTTGTCAAATGCGTGCTGCTGCTGAACCATTGCACTGTGGCGCCAAATGTGCACTTCCACTCGCTGAATCCGCACTTGGACTTGACTGGCTATCCGTGCTATATCTCGGCGGCTTGGCTAGAAACATGTCGACCTTCGACACAGTTGGTCAACACAGCACCCCCAAGAGCAGGCCGACATTCTCATCTCCATGTCCCAAAACGGGACAACACATAGTGTTTGAAGAATTGCCATTGACATGCAAGGCAGAACTGCTGGTACAGAGGACGGCAACGAAGCTAGCCCGCGGACAGAACCACATTTTTCTCAACTCCCTTTATTCTTTGTGGATGCTGTTGGTGCAGGTGATTGGGGTGCTGCTTCCAATTCTGCGGATTGGAGAGAATTACTGTCCTGCCAGCACGTCTCAAAAACATCGGCCACCCATTGGTTTCGATTCTGCCCCATTGAGGCCCAGGCTCCCTGAAAAGCCAGACAAGCATTCGCAGCGCGGAGCTGGCACACTGTGGCAATGGAGGTTTTTTCTTTTCACACCTTGCTGGTGCGATAAGTAGGGAATGTGGGGGGTCGAACCCAACCTTTGCTCCTCTTGAAGGAAGCCACCTGGTCCCCAAGGAAACCATGAACCCAGGCTTCAAGGAAAAACCGGTCGGATGGTTTCTGGTACAACTCCAGTATTCTCTTGGCATACCCGCATTTCCATCCCTACCCCAGTATTTCCTTCTCTTACTGCTCAAGAGAAGGGGAAGACTAGGGGAGTACCTTCCATCTCTCAATCTCTCGATCTCAGGGTGAGCTGCTGGAGCTGGGCACCAACACGGGCTACGCGGGCGTCTCCTCCTTCGGCTTCGGGGGCACCAACGCCCGCGCGGACATTTGGGGCAAGGCGCATGTGGGCACCCGCCACTCGGAAGGCTTATTGTGCTTGTTATAATTGGGTGCGGCTTTTCTTTTGTTTCTTTTTTCCCCGAGGATCCCCCTTTTTGTGGGTTTTACAGGGAACCGAAAAAGAAAACTGCCATTTTTTTGGGGGTCCCCTAAGAAAGACACCCAATTGCAGATTTGCATCTCACGAATCCCCACTGACGCCCAGGAAAGGTGCACAAGCTGGACCTAAACATGCTGGCCCCTCGGCAGAAGCCTTCTTACAGACGACATATTTGCGCAGGTCACTCATGGCGTTTTGGCGTAGCTCCTTTTGGATGTTCTTGGATTCTTGGAGTCTTTGCTATTGACGATAATCGCTACGTGCCATGAAAACCAGAGCGCCATCCTGCGTCGCGGTGCTTTGCAAGTGCGGAAAACGCACGCGACTGCCGGTCAAACCTCTCATCCCCATTTGTACAGTGACACAATCTGGATGCTTGATTGTGCCGAGGAGAACGTCTCTGTGCGCTGTCCGTGCCTTTGGCCAAAGACAGACTTGGCGGTTAGTTTGCCTCGAAGCTTTGGAACTGTTGTGTTGTCCGGGTTCCGCGGAATGGGGCCTGCTTTTCTCAGCTTCCATCTGATTGGTGGAGCCCGGTCGTTTGGTGGTTAAGGGGTGGCTTCCCATTTACCCTTCTAGGAGAACCACGAGTTCAACTCCAAATCCCCAACCCACCAATCCAAACCACTTAAGGGTACCCTGCTTTCCCGCGTTTGAGGAAGTGCCTGGGCAGCATGGAGTGGAAGAGCTGCTGCGCCATGCCTTCCAGGTGGGATCCATCGATCGGTCCATGGTGACCTCGGGGCCAAAGTAGTTTCTCTCCGTGTCTCATAGCGGAACCCCTCCGAAATAGGGTGGTTTCCTGTTGGTCTCTGAAAGCACAAGCAAGTACCAACTCCGAAAATGACACACCCCCAACCCGTATCTCATCGTTTCATCCCAATTGTCACAGGAATATTCGGTTCAGGTAACTCCTTGGTGGTTGGACTGGTTTGGGGCTTTGAACCCCTTCTGGGAACCCCCGGAGCACCTCCAGACCGAGCCAAGCCACCAATTATCCCCCCTTTCCGTGTTTGTACTTGAATGGCCAAAAAACATGGGAAAAAGGTAACCCCCCCTCCGTTTTTGGTTCAATAAAATGTGGGCAACCCACAAGGGAACAAGACAGGGGGATCGATTGACGTGAAGCGGACCCCGTCCGGGAGGCTGCAGAAGGCCACGGGCCAGGGCCGGCCCAGGGCCCGCTGCGTGCGCGGAGAGTTTGACAGCTACGAGCTGTGCAGCCGGGGATTCCCAGGGCCGAGTTGCCAAAAGGGCAGAGCCGAAGGGGTCCCTTTAAAATCACTACGGGGTACTTCCTCTTGGTTTTCTGGACTCTGAGCACAGATTCTGCGGAAGGTGAGGGGGAAAACTTTGAGCAGTGCTGCAGTCGCTGTGGCAATTCTGCAGGAAGGGCTTGCAATTGCAATCATGGCCTCCAACATACTTTTTGCTAGCACTGTAGGGACTGCCCAGGATGCCAAACTTGTGTCCCCCCGTACCCCCTCTCCCAATTTCCCCCATGTGAGGCCAGGAAGGTGTTGCCTCATTTTTTTGACGTATTTTGTAAGAACGCATTTGACACAGACGGCCACTCAGGTAGCCTTTAGTTGGTTTGGATTGGTGGCTTATGGGAAACCCCACCTCCGGACCACCAACCCAGAGAGACGCTGACCAGAGGCCTCTGCTACCAGGGCTCCTACGTCTATGGCCAGCCGCCCGCAGAGGAGCCGCTGCCGCAGGGCAAGGCCTTTATTAAGGGCTCCTGGACCGCGCCTTGGACGAGCACACATCTGTGTGTATGCCACTTTTTTAGGCATCGGCCTGGGCTGTCCTTCGGGTTTCAGTTGAAACCTCAAAAGACAATATACCCATATGCTCGGCGTCAGTTTAGGGGGAGAACAAGAGGAAAACTCACCATTTTGGGGTCACTGGTCACAGGTCGACGGAGAGCACTTGGGCCTTGGGAATGAGTTGGCAGGGAGACATGTATGGAAGCTGCTAGATTTTCATTGGGCCTCGCCTAGCCACCGGTCACGCGCAACGTTGCATATGTGCAGTTGAGATTTACAGGTGAAGGATAGCTGTTTGAGAAAGAAGCTCAGTCTGGTGCTGCGAATGGGCGGCACATGGTTTCCGAGGCATTCTCCGAGTTCGAGGAAATGTCTTCGCAGGACGTGCAACTTGGAGTGGACAGCACGGAGAGACTTTACGTTCAAGCATCCAAGTCTGCTGCATGAGCACTGCGCCTGTCGAGGACCGCAGCTTCAGCTTTCAACTGCGCCTGGGAGAGAGCCGCTGCGAGCGCTTCTACATCGCCTTTCAGAAGAACGCCTCGTGGTTGGAAGTGTAACGTTTGGGCCCCCGGTTGCGAGGCCCATGTGGCCACACTTGGGATGACTGAATGCATAGTCCGTTAATCCTTTTGCGGCCCTTTTTGCCTGAGCCGAAATGCGCGCTGCCACAGTTTAGTGAGATTTAGACACTGGCTTGCTTTGGCACATGAGAAGGGGACATCAAGAACCAGGCTATCAGCAGGTAGGCAGTGCGCAAGGCTGATGTCCCTAGCTTGGGGCTGAGATGTGCACTTGCAGAATCTGGGAAGCCCAGGAAGAGCAGGCCGTCTTTCCCTGGGACCGATCAGGATTGAGAGCGCACTGAGGGTTTGCATGTTTGCTTGGAATGGAGGCGTTAAAATGGGGGGGCTCTTTTGCACGGATTGAGGCAAACCAAAAGGAGAGCCATTTCCAATTCTTGCTTTCGGCAAGACCTGAATGCCAGGAGCGGCCTCGGTGCGGGTCAAGGGGCCTTGCCCCATGGAAGAGGGCCACTTCTTTGTCATCGATGGCAGGGACGAGCAATGGCCCGAGGCGCTTCGCTTCAAAGTCGCTGTAGGTCACGGTTCGTGAAAGGCCAGGGGGACGGTCCGTGCAGTTTGAAGTCTCAGGGCTCGCTGATCAACATCCGCTTCTGGACGGAGGGCAAGAACGAGCGGAAGATCGCCTGGGAGCGGCAGCTGGAGGAGGGTGGTCCGAAAGCACCGCGGCAGAAGTCGGCAGAAGTGTTTAGCAAACGGTATGGGTTGGTGATGGGGGTGGGGAATGTGAGGAAGTCAGCAGGTTGCTTGCCAAGCGAGCCTATTGGATACGCGCGGCTCGGGCTTGCCTTGGCCGGAGTCGAGCTGAGGAGATGCCCAGCTACACCCACAGCTATCAAATCCTTGGCTCGCTGACGCAGATGAAGATGATCCCGATGAAGCCGGTAAGAGGCCTTCGGAACCTTGGCTCGCAGTCTGTGACGCGAGAGACGCCGTGAGACCCGTGACACGCGTGAGACGCGTGGGAATGCAACCGGAGGAATGTTTTCGAGTACTCCACGCGGATGGGGCTGCAGAGCTACGAGACCTTCCACTTCTTCCGAGATTACGACCGGTCCCAGGCTGCTTTACTCTGCGCATGCGGTGGGGCGAAACCCGCCGGGGCGGGACACGGGATGCGTCGATTCGCCAGGTCATCTACCCCGCCAGGCGAGGCATGGCTTGATCTGGGACTGGGCCTTTCGCAGGGCTTTTGGCCACCAAAAAGCCAAGAGAGAGAATGAGGAGACAGAGAGAGAGAGAGAAAGAACTCCGAATGAGTTCTGCCTTGAGAGTTCTGGATTGAAAGGTCTAGTTCGGTCCATCAAGCACCCACTCGACAGGCACATGCCAAAGATCAGCAGCGTGCCTGCCCGGGTCTCAGCCCGAATTGGCTACAGACAATTCCACCCTCATGACGTCGCCGTATGCGACGGTACTCGCCATTCACCTTTTGCCTTTCCAAGGGGCTTCCTGTTGGGCAATCTTTGGCAGAATCGATCAGGGAACTCTGAAGTTGAAGTTCTTGGCACCATTCTATCCCGCGAACGATCCGAGCAGTACAGAGGTGTGCCTTTTTCAAGATTGGAGCCCCCCAAAATGCGATTCGGTTTTCCTTTCAGTTTTCCTTAACCACAAAAACAGGTACCACCCCACGGGCGGGGGGGGGGTTCACTTGGGACTCTCGAGGTCCGTGGCCCAGATGCCGGCGGCGCGGAGAACTTCTTCGCCGCCCACGGGCGCCAGGGCGAGCGCCTGGTGATCCGCCTGGAGGTGCCTGTGCGTCTGTCCGTCCGCGCGGCGCGCGTCGCGCGTCGCGCGTCGCGCGTCGCGCGTCGCGGGTCCGAGAGGGTGGGACCCGTGTTTTGGGGGAGGCCGAAAGGAAGTCGACCACCCTGGGACCGATCTCTTGCGAGGACTCAATGGAACCAGTTTGGTTGCAAGAGGGGGTGATTTTGTTCGGCTTCTGCGAGTCTCCAGGTGGAAAAGCAGATGACGGAAGGGAACGCACAATTTGGAAAAGCCACAATAGGGGTGCCCAACATTTCTACGTACTCTTCCAGTGTTCCCTTTGAAACAACCAGAAACACGTGACCAACTCGAACCAAAAACACTGAATATTTCAGGGTAACCCAGGTCCCCAGAATAAGACGAAGAACCTGCGTGAAGTTGGCAGAGCTGAACATTGCCTGTTGGTCCAAAATCGTCCAACTCATGTCAGCCAAGATCAAAACCAGGATCGACTGCCTGGATAGATCCTTACATTTCTTTCGGTGGGATCCCTTGTTGCAGTCATGCCTCGTGTTTTCAGGTGAGACTGAAAGCATGGGCCATGTTGGTAGGGCAACAGCAAGTCTTTGGCCCTGCAGCAAGCATTCTTGGGCCCAACCCATGAATCTTCCCGTTGCTCGCAACGTCATGTCACCGGACGAAATGCTCCGTTTCCCTTTTGAAAAGACAACTCCTAATGATTGAGGACGAGCAGTGAAGGCCCGGCGCCGGTGTCCAGCTTGGATCCCATGCCTGTCTCAGGATAGAAAGCTCCCTGAAACTGAGATCATGCTAGGTGGCCACGAGCAACATTTGTTGCCAAGGGACAAAGGGGAGGGGGTTCTCGTTTGAATGAAGACTTTGCTCAAAGCTCCACATTGGGCACTTGTTGCAGCACGGCGCAGGTTGCAGACGCCCACGTCACGGTGTCCGCGGAGAGTCTTGCCGCTGGCACGCGCACCTGGCACAGCCAAGAGGAGAGATCTTGCGTGCGGCTACATGTGCGGCTTTCAGGTTAAAGACAAGCTATGGCTTCACATTGTCCTGAACTGAAAGCAAGATGTCTCCTTCTCTCCTTAGCAAAGCATGGACGTTGCAGCCACAGCATCCAGTCAAAGGGGAAGCAAGGAAGCGCGTCACGTTCTTTTTTTTCTCCCCGGGGCTCAACCCCCATATGTAAAGGAACGTTTACCCCAACTTATATGAATATGATGAAACTTCTTATGTATGCACTAGTGGCTATATCAACCCCCCATTGTTTTGGTTGTGATTCCCATCCCGGGAATATATTCATATCTATACCCATCGAATAATTGTGATAACACCATGATAAAGACGGGACAGTTGCTAGATCAATCAAATTGAGAATGTCACCGTATCCTATATTTAACGTAGAACTTAGACATAAACCGCCTTTCGACGAAGGAGGCGTATTAAATGCTACGCAATCTACCGACCCTTTTCTTGTGCATGCTTGTTCTCGTCTCGTTCTAATTTGTTTTGCCTGCCGAGATTTGTAAGTGAAGAGATCCTCGGTGAATAGATGCTGCCTTGGTATGATGTGAATTTCGCACTCTCCGCCAGGGCCGCGCCCGGAAGCAGTTCAGCGTGGTAGGCGGGGTACCATTGACTCGGAAGGCTTTGTGTTGCTATGGAAACGGGCCACAACATGGCAGGCCCCTCTGTCTGCCTTTTGGTGCCCATTTTCCTCCGTTGAGTTCACTTTTGGTTTCCTTGTTGGACCTCCTCTTGCCAACCTTTGATTCTTGTCCGCTTTCCTCGTTGTTCGCCTTCAAACTTTTAATTGCCCTATCAACAAGCAGCCGTACAGGGGTCTGGCTCATCGGCTGTTTGGACTCCAAGCATCGGAGCGCCCAAACCTTGGATTGCACTTTTTGGCTCGTATTGGGGAGGCCCGATATAGACCTGCCGTCTTGGAATACAGCCAACACAAACAACAGGTTGTTGATCACTGCCTGCTCATTTGCGGCAGAGCCCGCGAAATCATTCGAGCGCCTCGATGCATTGAGAACGGCTTTGGGATCGCGGACATTTTCGTCGAAAGTCGGATCAGGCTCCTGGTCTCCAGGCGGAACTCCCATGGCACAAGACCCAGAGAATCAAGATCGGTGCGCCTTGCAGAACCCCCATTTGGGGCGCCGGCCTGACGCTTGAACTGACCTCGCAGATCGGGAAGTTGAAACATGCGTAGGTACGTGGCTCACATGACCATCGCAGCCTGGCGCGTCGCGGATTCTTTTTGTTTATTGGATGTTGCCGGATTTGGGCGGCCTGCGGTCGGATCTGTTCACGTCTGAGGCCTCCAAGTATGGCCAGGAGGAGTTCCAGATTTGGCAGGATGAGGAGGGGCCCCGGCCTCCAAAAGCGGCGTGCAAATGGATTGGTCACGTGTGAGTGCCGCAATACGCCCGTGGCTGAGGCCATTAGCGTGCCACATCTATGCGGCAATTGGTTGAAACATGTTTGTGAGATGAGTCTGAGATCCGTTGCCCGTTTCGCATAGCATGGGGCAGGTATTGGGCCAACCCTAGCGATCTGTTGTCGCGGGTTCGGATGAATTGGCCTTGCCGGGCTTCCCTCAAAAACTGAAGAGCATCCAACTCAATCTTGGGTGTTTCTCAAAATACGTCGCAGGACCCCAATCGCGCCATCTTCCCGGAGGCGGCCGGCTCCCATAGCGGCGGGTCTTTGGTGCTGGGCCCGCACCGGGGAGCATCCGCCCCGTGGCGAAGAACCGACGCCGTGTTGAACCGGCCGGGCTTGGACACCGCTTGGTCTCCGTTGGGGGAACCCGACGCCCCAACATCATATAAGGGCTTGCCAGTTTAAGGACTGCAACATCATAGAGAAGAGCTTGCCAATTCAGGATCCGAGGACTTTGGTTAAAATCGAGGAGTTTCCACAACGGCTCGCTTGTCTAGCAACAGCCGTTGCATGAGACAGCTTCAGTGTGCAAGGACACCTCAGTGAAACAGCGAAATGTTTGCATGATAGAAGTTGCACTGAGGACAACAAGTTTATCATTGACGGCTACCCAGGCACATCGTTGCACACAACACGTGCAAGCGGGGAGATGTCTGGAAGAAATACGGCCGAACCAGGGGATGAAAGGGAGGAAGGGAGGAGGCAGGAAGGAAGGAAAGAAGGAGGGGGAGGAAGGAACCAGAGCAAAGGAAGCGAGGGGAAAGGGCCAGAGTTTGTTGGCAGGCACGCAGTTCGAGATTGTTCTTGACTTTACAAGTGCCTTGGACTAATTGACGGGGGCAGGATGTTCACGACTCACAGCGCGCTTTTCGGCCTGGAAATCCTTCTCGCCAAGGTGACAACAAGTGGCGGACAGTGACCTGCGCAAAGCTCCCCACAGCAGTCTTGGCGACCTGGCATCTACTGGAGTGGGCTGGGTTGAAGGGATGCAAATGACAGGCAATGCGCGACACGGACGGGAGTGCGCGTAAACAGGCCTATGACCTGTTTCATGATGGCAGCTGCTGAATGGGCAAGCCCTTGCATAGCTGACATGCAGTCCATGCACATCCAAGGACATCCAGCCACAAGCGCTTCCAAGCTGATGGCTGGGTCGTTTGCACAGGGCACAGCTGAAGAAATACCAGCACGTTGATTATTTAGTGTCAACAAGGTGCCAACTGAAGGGCCGGGGCATGGTGCCCTTTGTGTGCCTTGGCGTGCCTTGGCGTGCCTTGGTTAGTTTGAGCGCGCCCAGGCGCTCGTTAATGAAGCTGAGCCTGGCTCCTCTTTGTGTATCAAAAGAGTGCCTCACATGGGTGTTGTTGGCATGCCTGTGAGCGGAAAGCGGTGCGGAAAGCGGGCCTGCCAATGGCGAAGTATTGTCGATCGCAGCTGAGCCTCAAACAACAAACACAGAAGCAGAGGTTAGCCTTCTTATTGCACGCATTCCCAGGGGCTTAGGGGTGACTTTTTTTGACGACTGCGTCCATTCAAGCGACTCCTGTCATTTTCGGCAAGCTCAGTTCTGCCTCGCCGCTGAAGCGCTGACCGGTGCTTTCAACTTTGTGGACATGACTATCCACCAGCCAAGTCACCGTGCACTGGTTTAAGACCCGTCCAAGGGCTTCGGGACGCAAAAAGCCTCGGGCCATGTCGCTCTCCTCTGGCCCTTCCGGCGGCTTGGCGGGGGACCTGCAGCCCTACCAGCACATCTGCTCTCCAAGAGACGTGGAGTCCAATGCCACTTGGACCTTGCCATGTCCTGATCCAATGACGATCCACCTAGAGTGACATGAAAGACGGAGTGCGATTCCAAAAAGCAATGATAGGTGGGGAAGAGTGCTTGAGACTAAACTCGGAAGACAAAGTCGAAACTGACTGACTGCGCAATCAAACTCAGGATAAACTCTAATCAACATCCTTGACAGTCCTTGACATGTATTGTTCGCCGTTTGCGGTGTCATTGCTAGCATTTCCTGCTTGTTTCTTGATAGTCTTGGTCGAATACTTTTCCCAAAAAAGGAAAGCAAACAAGCACAAACGAGCCAACGCAAAAGGCTTCCACAGAAGAGTCCGAATTTTTGGGTACTCCTTTTGTTTGGTAGGTGGATATGCCTTTTGTCGAGGGGACCCTCGAACAAAGTGAAGCCATCCAAAAAGGGGACTCTCAAAGGGATTCTGAAAAGTGCCTTTGGAGGATTTCCAGAGTTTCCTTTCTAGAGTATCCATATGGCTAGGAATCTTTTTGTTGGGACCCAATCCCAACTGGTTGGTGGACACAAATTCCACCGATGTCATGGGGACAGGTGGACCCGGCCAGCTACGAGCACTTCATCGAGACCTTGCGCCAGGGCTCCGCGGGGGCGCTGCGGGTGGCCGCGGCAGCGCGGGTGCTGCAGCGGGAGGCCCACCAGACCTCCACCTTCGCCAAGGCGCCGCGTGGGCGCGTGCGCGCGTGGGCGATTTTTTTTTGCCGAGTCGCGGAGTCGTGGGTTGGGCGTGGAGCTTTCTTTTGGAGCTACCCCCCTAAAAAAGGTCAAAAGCTGGTTTTTCTATGCAGGTAAATTGGCTGCTACTGATACCGGGAGGGTTTAAAGGGGGTCTGTTGCCAATATGGCTTCCCAAGCCATCCGCCTGGCAAAACGATGGGCTTTTGGTTAGAAACAGTTTGCATTTTTGCTTGGGGCTTGCGAGCTCGAAGGATGTAGAACTGGATTGTTTTTGGTAGGGGGCTTGGCCACAGAATTGAGTTCGGGTTTCAATCGAAAGCCGCTCGAGAAAAGTACCCTCAATTGGGGGAGGGGCCTGCGCTAAGACCTGTTTTTTTTGGTTGGGGGTAGGTTGGACCCGTAGCCAAATGCTTCTTTGTTGTTTGTGTTTTCCGTTTCACTGCAAGGGTCCAACATTTATTTTCTGGGCCTGCGGCCTCTAGCCGGCTACGCCTCTTTGAAGTTATACCATGTCATGTCATGTTTTTTGTATGAGAAGCGTATCCTGTGCTATGATATGGCTGGTTAGGTTATGCATGTTGCCCACCCCAACCCCAGATGATGCCGGGGATGCCAGCTTTCTGGGCCCTAGCCGGGACCCAAACCAGAAGGCTGACATGGGGTCGCGCGCACGCGCGCGCGCGCCAGAGGCCGCAGAAACAGCAGCCCAAAAAGAACAGCCCGCAAGCCAGCCCGGAAACGCAAAAGCAACACACCACCGTAAATAGCAGCGTTTTGTGGCTGGGGTCGCGCGCACGCGCCAGAAGGCCCGAAAACCAACGCGAAAAAAGCAAGGACCGCGCAGCACGCGAGCCAGCCACAGCAAAAGCAAAACGGACAGAACAGCAGCCCACCGCCCAGCGCAGCAGTTTTTGACGGTATTTACAGCGTTTTGTAGAGCGAGGACCCAGCATCGCCGGCATGCCCGGCAGCGCTTGGCGCCAAAATGCGCGAAAATGAGCCTCGCTTATATCCCTCCGATACCTTTTAAAAAACAGTGCTTTTTGGGTTGAGAAGCTTTTTGGAAGGAAGTCTTGATGATGCAGACCAAGCCCCGCTGAAGCATCACCCAGGCCCAACCCCAGCGATGTTTTGCGAGGGTTTCCCACAGGCAAGCAAAACCGCAAGCCCGAGCTGGTGATGCAGAGGTGCCGGATTTAGGCCACGCATCACGACCAAGTGACGAGGGTCGGCGGCGCCAGGGTGCAGCCCCTATAGCCAAAGCTAGCAGGCTAATTGCCTAGCGGCGACATGCTACCCCAGGAGGCGTAGCCGGATCTAAGGGCTGCCGCCCTGTGCCGCTGCCCCCGGCTTGCTTTCAACAATTATGACTACGCGTTGTTTGTCGGATTTTAACGGCACACTTAAAGCATATATGAAAAAGAAGAGCGCCGCGATAATGTTCATGCTTTTGATGATGCAAATTATTACCCAACATTAGGGATGCTGATATTTAATACTATGCATTCGCATTATCGCCAGCAGTCATGATGATAACTGTTACTTTGCATTCTTTTCATCACCAGCAGTTGTTATGATAATTTTGACGACGCATGCCCTGCATCTCAAACAAGCTACCGCAGGATTAATTCGCATGAGAATGAGCACCTTGTTGGATTTTACAAGAAGTGCCCCCGGTGTGTGGAAACTTGGGCAGGAAAACCATGTTGGGGGCACTTTTTTTTGTCCGCAAGACTTCGTTTTATTGCTGTGGATGCAATGACTGCACATCCCCGATCCCGGTGATAATCATCACTACGCATCCCCAGCATCACCAGCAATTCACACGCTGACGCGACACAGCCGGCCACCGGGCACCCCTTCCCCGTTCTTTCATTTCCTTTCCCTCTAAGTCCTGCTAGTTCTCGGGATGATTTGAACTTTACTTCCTTTGCATGTCTTCCCTGACAGTTTCCTGGCATGTCCCTTCGCGTCCTTCCACCCTTCATTTGCTTGAAGACTCCTTTATTCGCATTCCTTTCCCTTTTCGTTCCCGCTGTCCGGATCTCTTCACGTTCTGCCCTTGCATTTTCCTGCATCTCGGTTTCTCTCCAGTGCCCTCTTGATTTTCCTGCAATTCCTTTGACTTTCATTTCGTTCACTTTCAGTCACTCCTGTTTCCTTGTATTTCCCCTTCAGCCCCTTGTTTCGCATCGCCAGCATGCATAGCATCATCCGCATCATCCGGGATGATGCTGGCAATGCTGGGGGTGTAGTCCGGTATTAGGCACCCCCTAAAAATACTCGTTTTTGGACTCGTTTTTGGACGCTGCGGGGAGATGCTACAAAAATCCTCGGAAATCGCCTAAACCAATCCGCAAATCCTTCGCCCCTTATAAGGGAGGGCCCAGCATAAAACGTATGCGCATGTTCTGCGCATGTTTTGCGCATGTTCTGCGCATGGTCGGCGGCATGGGGCGCGCGGCCTTATACCTGAAGGTAAGCCCTACCGGGCTTTGGCCTGCGGCCCGATCACGTCCGGTGGCCGGATTACACGCTGACGCGACACAGCCGGCCACCGGGCACCCCTTCCCGTTCTTTCATCTCCTTTCCCTCTAAGTTTCCTGGCATGTCCCTTCACTTCCTTCCACTTCACTGCCGCTTCAGCTTCCTTTCATTTCCTTGAAGACTCCTTCATTCGCATTCCTTTCCCTTTTCGTCCTTGCATTTTCCTGCAGCTTGGTTTCTCTCCAGCGCCCTCTTCATTTTCGTGCAATGCCTTTGACTTGCATTTCGTTCACTTCCAGTCCTGTTTCCTTTCAGCCCCTTGTTCGCATCGCCAGCATGCATAGCATCATCCGCATCATCCGGGATGATGCTGGCAATGCTGGGGGTGTTGTCCAGTATTAGGCACCCCCTAAAAATGCTCGTTTTTGGACGCTGCGGGGAGATGCTACAAAAATCGCCTAAACCAATCCGCAAATCCTTCGCCCCTGATAAGGGAGGGCCCAGCATAAAACGTATGCGCATGGTCCGCGCATGGTCGGCGGCATGGGGCGCGCGGCCTTATACCTGAAGGTAAGCCCTAACGGGCTTTGGCCTGCGGCCCGATCACGTCCGGTGGCCGGATTATTTAAGGGCTGCCGCCCAGTGCCGCCGACCCCTGGATTTAGTTGTGGTTTTCGAGCAACAAAAAACAGTGCCCTTGGTTTTGGTTTCTTTGGTTTCTTTTTGACCCAAATGGCATCTGAGGCGAGGTGCCGTTTCGATAATGATGCGTAGTCATGATCATCGCTAGGCACCCTTGGTAATGCAGAGGATGCTACGATGATAGTGATCATGATAGTCATCCGCAGCTTTGGTAACGCAAAAAATGCTACGATGATAGTTATCATAAGAGTCATCATCCTCATCATCTTCATGATGATTGTCATCATAGTCATCGCCGTCATCATCGTCATCATGATATTCTTCTATCATTTCAAATGCGGTATTAGGCATCCTTGGTAATGCAGAGGATGCTACGATGATAGTTATCATGACAGTCATCCGCAGCTTTGGTAATGCAGAGGATGCTACGATGATAGTTATCATAAGAGTCATCATCCTTATCATCTTCATGATGATTGTCATCCTAGCATCATCGTCATCATGATTTTCTTCTATCTTTCTTCTATATACATTTGAAATGCATCATTGGTAATGCAGAGGATGCTACGATGATAGTTATCATGACAGTCATCCGCAGCATTGGTAATGCAGAGGATGCTACGATGATAGTTATCATGACAGTCATCCGCAGCTTTGGTAATGCAGAGGATGCTACGATGATAGTTGTCATAAGAGTCATCATCCTTATCATCTTCATGATGATTGTCATCATAGTCATCGCCGTGATCATCGTCATCATGCTTGTCATCATCATCTCTTCCTTTTATTCTTCTATCTTTCTTCTATATACATATCAAATGTGGCGTTAGGCATCCCTGGTAATGCAGAGGATGCTACGATGATAGTTATCATGACAGTCATCCGCAGCTTTGGTAATGCAGAGGATGCTACGATGATAGTTATCATAAGAGTCATCATCCTTATCATCTTCATGATGATTGTCATCATAGTCATCGCCTGCATCATCGTCATCATGAGTGTCATCATCATCATCATCTGTTTCTTCTATCTTTCTTCTATACACATTTCAATCGTGGCGTTAGGCATGACATCTCTTGCTCCAGCTTGAGCAAATCCCTCAATGAAATCATACAAAACTCTGATGACAAACACACACTTTTAACCAGCCTGAGTAAACAAATAATAATAAAATAATAACTTCATATTTCAAATGTGGCGTTAGGAACCTTTGGTAATGCAGAAGATGCTACGATGATAGTTATCATAAGAGTCATCATCCTTATCATCTTCATGATGATTGGCATCATAGTCATCGCCGTGATCATCGTCATCATGCTTGTCATCATCATCTCTTCCTTTTATTCTTCTATCTTTCTTCTATATACATATCAAATGTGGCGTTAGGCACCCTTGGTAATGCAGAGAATGCTACGATGATAGTTATCATGACAGTCATCCGCAGCTTTGGTAATGCAGAGGATGCTACGATGATAGTTATCATAAGAGTTCATCATCGTCATCATCATTGTCATCATCAATTGTCACATCATCTCTTCTTCTATCTTTCTTCTATTAGGCATCCTTGGTAATGCAGAGGATGCTACGATGATAGTTATCATGACAGTCTTCCACAGCTTTGGTAATGCAGAGGATGTTACGATGATAGTTATCATAAGAGTCATCATCCTTGTCATCTTCATGATGATTGTCATCATAGTTAGTCATCGCCTTCATGATTGTCATCATGATTGTCATCATTATCATCATCTCTTTCTTCTACGATTCTTCTTTTTATACAAAGATGAGGGCTGTGATGATGATGGCGGCTTTTCCAAGAGAATCTGTTTAGTGCCGCCATGACATGCATTCTTTATCCACATCCATCTACAAATTCCTTTAGGATGTGGAACAAGAATGAGAGAGATGAAAGGGAGGGATTTCCTGTAGACCAACCTTCATCTCCCATTATCTCCTTTCTATTTGTGGGTTTGGTCGCGAGAATAGAAATCCATTAAAATGCGACCAAAGAGAACCCACAAAGGAAAGGGTGTGAATGGAGTTAATGTGTGTTGAGGATGGGAACGGAGTGGGAGAAAGAGAGTGATATGAGAGACCCATCCAACACACACTCCATCCTACCTCCTCCCTATCCTCTTTCCCTTTGGTCTCTCCCTCCTGTCTCCGGATGATATATATCATCGTAGCATCCTCGGCATCATCAGTGCCGGCTAACAAGAGATGATGATGACCATGATGATAGTGATGATAAGGATGAGGACTGTGATGATAACTATCATCGTAGCATCCTCTGCATTGCCAATGGGGTCTAACGTCACTTTTGAAATGCATATAAGAATAAGAATAAGAATGAGATGATGATGATCATCATGATGATGATGAGAACCTCATCATCACTATCATCATGGTTATCATCATCTCTTATTAGCCGGCGCTGGTGATGCCGAGGATGTCATCATCATCTCTTATTAGGCAGCACTGGTGATGCAAAGGGTGTTATGATGATAGTTATCATCATAATCATCATCATGATCATCCTTATTGAGAAGTATCGTCGTAGCATCCTCTGCATTGCCAATGGGGTCTAACGTTACTTTTGAAATGCATATAAGAATAAGAACAAGAATGAGATGATGATGATCATCATGATGATGATGAGAAGAGCGATGACATCATAATAAGGATGAGCATGATGATGATTATGATGATAACTATCATCGTAACACCCTTTGCATCACCAGTGCTGCCTAATAAGAGATGGTGATGACCGTGATGATACTGATGACAAGGATGAGGACTGTGATGATAACTATCATCGTAGCATCCTCGGCATCATCAGTGCCGGCTAACAAGAGATGATGATGACCATGATGATAGTGATGATAAGGATGAGGACTGTGATGATAACTATCATCGTAGCATCCTCTGCATTGCCAATGGGGCCTAACGTTACTTTTGAAATGCAGATAAGAATAAGAATAAGAATGAGATGATGATGATCATCATGATGATGATGAGAAGAGCGATGACATCATAATAAGGATGATCATGATGATGATTATGATGATAACTATCATCATAACACCCTTTGCATCACCAGTGCTGCCTAATAAGAGATGATGATGACATCCTCGGCATCACCAGTGCCGGCTAATAAGAGATGATGATGTTGAAGGATATAGAAATGATGATGATGATGTTGACGATAAGAATGATGAAGGATCATATCGATGATGATGATGATGATGATGATGATGGGCATCCGTATGATGCCAGTAGTCATATGCTTGCCTCAAAGATTTCCTCTGCATTTCCAATCGGGTCTAACGGCACACTTGAAACGTATATGAAAAAGACAAGCGCCACGATAATGCCGATGATCATCAGTACGCATCCCCAGCATCACCAGCAACTATCATGACAATCATCACTACGCATCCTCTGCATTTATAGTCGGGTCTAAGAAACGTACATGAAAAAGAAGATGACCATTTTCCAGTGCTTTATGGGCGCAATTGGGAGCGAAATGGGGACCAACTGAAGGTCCGCAAAAGACCTTAGGTTGGTCATTAAGTGCCCCGTGCCAATGAGGGCTATTGCATATGATGTGGACTTTTCTAGAACTGATGTTTCTAGCAATCCTTGTGATCTAGCATCATTGGTGTTTTTTTTCCCCACTACGTGTGTGTATGAGCTATGAACATAGGCACCGCTTCTGAAGTGCCGCATGGATTAAGCAGTTGTCTCAGACAGCTGTTTCCACCGTATGCCATGCCTTCAACGATGCTGAGCAAAAGAGCCCCATCACCATGTGGAAATTGTTGGCAAAGCAGCGCACACGCTGAACGTTGAGGCGCAAAACAACCAGACATGCCCGAAAGCCAAGCGGGAGCTGAGAATAGCTGGCAGTAGCCCTGTGCAATTGCTCATTTCAAGAAACACAAATTGATACGTAGGGGAGGGATGGACTCTACAACTGATATGTTAAAAGGTTGAAAGATTGGGCAGATTCCGTCACACTAGGTTGTGGAGTCAGTATGTCAAAATTTGAGGGCCCTCTTGGATTCAACGCAAAGCTTCAACCTCAAACCACATGCTTGGGAAGTTTTGTGTGGTTTCGATCCGGATCGAGATCCACGCAACGGCTCACAGCTGCGCCATATGCAGGCAGCCTTGGGCGCCGCCACGTCAATCTTGGACAACCCAGATGGGACTTCTGCCGTGCTGGCCAAGAGAGAGACTCAACGCCACCTGAATTGACTTGTTCACGCATCTTTGTCCGTGTATGCAGGAGTTGGCTGGCACACTGGGTGATTGTTTGCTTGCCCAGGCTATGCAATAGCTTGGTGGAATCGATATTTCAAAGATCTCACCAAGTCAGAGCCAAGACGGATAAGATGCTTGGCGGACAGCCACGCAAGATCTCGTATCCAAGGAATGTAGTCCCCGCAGTTTTGCCTGATCTCAGGAGCACGGCGGAGCATGACGGATGCCAAAGCTCAGAAGGAGGAGATGCAGGCCAAGGTGGCAGAACTGGAGTCTATCAACAGAGAGGAGTTTCAGCTGGGCGCCAAGTGAAGCGGCTCCTTCGCTTTCCTCTTGCAAGTGGCTTGGCTATTTTCCTTGAGGAAGCGGCTGAGCGATCAGCAGAGCGACCTGACTAAGAGGGAGACTGACTACGCCATGAATACTCAGCCGAAAGCTCGGCCTCAGCTCAAGCCTTTCGTTGTCAACAGATCAAGCCCAGGAGCAACGTGCAGATGAAGCTGCAGATGGCTGAGGCGCCCACAAGTGGGAGTGCCATCAGAATCTTGGAAGGTGGAGAAGTTGAGACAAGTCGACTGACTGGACCATGAGTTGTCGGCGTGTGAGTTCCAGGCAAAGGGCGATCACGCCAAAGCTGCCAAGTATCGGGACATGCTGGAAGACTACTATGGCAAGCGCGAGAGAGAACAGGTCAGCATACAGGCGTGGACACATTGGGGCCATGTTGAGCTGTGCGATGGAACCTTGCTATTTAAAGAAGAGAGCAACTTAGCATGGAGAATGGATCCTTCAATCCTTCCTTGAAACTGACGTACTGTAGCTTGGTGCCTTTGCTCCAGTTGCAGCTTAAGAGAGCTTCTCTTTTGCCTTGCTTGACAGATGCCGCTGTTCTTAGATGTTCCGCATGCTGCCAAGCCAAGCTCTGAGTCTTTTCAGGAAGCCAAACAGGATATCGCCAAGCAGCGGAGATTCATCGCAAAGTTGCCGATGGTGCCTCTGCTGAAGGGGACTCAAAGCCGGGAGTTCTTTGTCGGCTTGCCTGTTCATCTCTCTCTCTCTCTCTCTCTCTCTCTCTCTCTCTCTCTCTCTCTCTCTCTCTCTCTCTCTGTGCGTCAGGAGATCCGCACGACCAAGAGCAGGTTGAAGTCCGCCGGCCAGCGCTACGAAAACGCCGCGCCTGGATCTGCATGGCTTCGCGGACAGCCTGCCAATGTTTGTCTTCCATTTCATGGATGATTTAGCAATTAGCAGATGACACCTGTGCAGAAATGGGTTACGTGCCGAGGAGAAGATGCTGGGCCACATCCGTGGCCATTTAGACGCTCGTTTGCCATGGGAAGGAAGGCCAAGAGCCTTGAGGTCGCATGCCGTGAGTTCACTCAAGTTTATGCCAAGCGCCAAAAAGACCACAACTCAGGGCGAGCTAATGAGCAATGCTCCGTTGAAGCCCACCAACCCCTACGAGAAACTGAAATACGCGGCTCGGCATTGAATAAGCAAAGTGCCCTTCGAGCGGGCACGACCTGGGGACCGAGGTGAGCTGCTGGCGCCTGGGGAAAACACCCAAGGAGGCAGGCATGCCCCTCGGCAGAATTGGAGATCTGAATTGTGTTTGTTTTGCAGAGGAAGCAACTAAAGCCTGGATACGGCCCTTTACTAGTGTTCTCTTGGCCAAAGTCTACCAGAAAGGAGGGTCGTGGGTGAGTTGGGAGCCAATATGATGAGCCCGGGGTGGTGCAGAGGTGCTTCTTCCTCGTGCCAGAGCAGCGGAAGAAGAGGGTCCGACCGGG
>CAUJNA010003664.1:409171-441671 GCA_963377175.1 Effrenium voratum | reverse complement strand
AGTACGGGAATCATGACCATAGGCCATATGGAGTTTTGACCATGGCACATATGGTTTTACTGGGAAACCAAAGGGAAAGCAACGTAATGGCAATGCGCTCGGCTCACCACTCCCTTGGCTCCGCACCTGTGCTACGAAGATGTGCACCCACGTGTGTACTAAGGGGATGACGCTTTTCCTTAGAAAATGGTAAGCACCTACGAACGTTTGGTTCCTCCCAGGGTGGCGATCAACAGAAGAGGGAGCAAGTCTTGAGTCCAACATGGAATCCAAAAGCAGCTTCCTCGCGTTGCGCGCGGGAGAAATTTGCGGGTCCCGTGGCGAATTTCTTCAGTGCAAGCACTCGAGAGGTGTGACTTTTTGGATTGTCGGCTCTCCAGTATTTTTGTGTGGACACGAGACCGACAGATCAACTCTGTTGCAAAGGGGCCCGGTCATATTTGGCTCCTGCGCCCTCGAGGCTTCAAGCCTAGTCACGTTCGACCCTAGACCTGGGATCGAGG
This sequence comes from Effrenium voratum, assembly GCA_963377175.1. Classification (NCBI taxonomy): domain Eukaryota; class Dinophyceae; order Suessiales; family Symbiodiniaceae; genus Effrenium; species Effrenium voratum. Next base: position 441,168 of record CAUJNA010003664.1, on the reverse strand, counting down.
CAACTTTCGCTCATTTGGGCGCGTCTGGTTTTGTGGCTACCCTTTCGGTTTGTTTTAGAGGGAAGCCAAAAGGACACCACCCATTTTATTCAATTTGTTGGGGAGGGGGTGGGGGCTTAACAAAGACACTGTAAAGACGCCTCAGATAGCACATGTTGAGCGTGAGGGTTGCGCCATCGCCAGGGCCGAGTCTAATGTTTCAATAACCTGCCCCTGCCTAAATAGGACTCCACATGGGTGTTTGTTTTTTTAGGGGACGCCCAAAAATGGTGGTGTTCCTTTTGGTTCCCGTTGAAACTAGCCAAAATGGGGGTTCCCTCAACAAAAGACGAGACGCCCACATGAAGCAAAAGTGGTTCCCACTGTGCCCGCTGAACTCAACATTCAACACTGGGTCAACGTTTTGTAACATCTAACATGAGGACGCTGGAAAAAGACAAGTTCCTGCCCCACCAAACAACTCATGGACGGGAAACTACACAGATTAACCCAGAACCCAAGTTTGAAAAGTTTAGCTTCCAAGTGAGCCTGGGTTGAGCGCTGAACGCTGACCAAGAACAGGGACACACGTTTCGCAAAGAGTGGCACATGGATCCAGTTGATTTTCTGGATCCCCCGCTGAAGGACGCCACAGGGTTCTGAGCTCTCAATGCCGCATGCTTTTCAAGTGCGCCAAGCATGGTTGAGGCAACCCTGCATTTGACAGCTATTGCGTGCTAGTCCAGTTTCGTGGCAGGAGCGCAGTACCAGTTTTTTTTGCCCTCGAAGTGGGGTTTTCCTTGGACCCGCCCCCTCTGCGACCCTGCAAAGCTTGTGTCTTGTATCTGGCATCCAGACCTTGCCGTGCGGCTAACTCTCCACGCGTGATGGATGTACAAGCAAGAAATTCAAGAAAGCATCGGTGGGTGTTTTCTACAGCAGAAAGCACCCGTACTGGCAAGCGGTTCCTCTTGGTTTCCATTTACATTTTTGGGCTCCCTTCGGCTTCCCTTTAAGCATTCAAACAGGGTGTCTTTTTCCTTTCCATTCACGGTATTTTTGCCCGCATTTTCCTTGAAGGTTTCCCTTTTGTGTAAATCCGACAAGTCTGATTTTATTGTTTTTTTTTTTTTCTGTCAGAGTAGCCAGTTGCCATTGCCCATGCCCCATTAATCAGAGCCTATGTTTCGCGCGAGTCCGGTTTTTAATGTTGTTTTCCATTCCTATTTTCTCATAGCCATGGTCAAAAGCCCGGTTCCTTGAATTGAAATTAGCAGGGGTGGTCATTTGGTAAGGATAATCCTAATTCCTGTCAAGGGAACCATGACCCAATCAGCCATAGGAGCTTTGAGACCATGTTCGTGGGTGGTTCCGCCTGATTCCACCGGGTTGGTACGGGCCCCCCTTCAGGAAAGCCTTTTCGACTGAGGAACTTGTTCGCTCGAAGAGCTTTTTTCAGGAGGAGTGGGCCCTGGGCTCCTCCGAGATCCAGGCGGCCAACGACCAGCGTCGGGCGCCCCAGAACCCGAGGCGGTGGTTTCAAGGCGAGCTGAATGGTTTTCCCAGGGTCCAGGTTTCCTCAAGGTGCCAACAGGTCAGCCTTGTGTTTTTGGGGCCCTTTGGGAAACTGATTTGGACATCAATCCCCAACCAAAGAAGATTGTCTCAAAACAGGGACTTCCCCCCCAAAAAAAAAGAAAAGACAGAAAGAACATAATTAAATAGATAAAACAACAATAGGGTGCTTCCCTTTGGTGCCCGCAAAGAAAGCTAGAGTGAGGCCTGTCGAAACCTTGTGCGTGACATGTGCTAACATCCCGTGTGTTTTGTTGGCTTCCGGGGATTTAACGCTCAAGGGAGTGGTCATTGCTTTTGGCCCCTCCCTTTTGTTTGGAAGCCAAAGGGAAACGGTGAAGGAAACACGTTCCGGGTTTGTTAAAGCTGCGTGGCTCTATCCATTTCAAGCTGGACGTAGTCATTTATACAGTCTATCATCCAAACTCTCGACTCGGATTTCATCTTGAAACATCCAATCTGCACACTGCCGCGAAATGGACGTCATGTCTAGAGGTGCGCGAGTGTCTGGACAGGTGTGGCCATCGAGAAGGACGTGCAGGCAACAGCCCTGGAGGTGCCTTCGATGGGATTTGTGACCTTGTGGGTTTCTCTTCTACATTGAAGTATGGCTTCCTGGAAGGGTGAACCTAACACAATCGGTCACGCAGTCAAATAGAGGACAAATGCGAACCAGGCCACTCATCATGTACATATATCAATAATACATATGTGGATAATATAACTATATATATATATATTTACATATATATATGTATATCTATATATAATATTATCTATATATGCAACATTACTATATATATATACACATACATGAATATGTATATGTATGTATATATATATATATATGTATATAATATTTTCTATGTGCAACATTACTATATATACACACATGTATATGTATGTATGTATATATATATATGTATATATATATATATATATCTAGTCCCCTACCACATCTCGTTTTGTTCATCTTCGCTTCCTCGTTCATTGGGTTCTGTTCCAGGGAGACGTGCCGCTGCTGCAAGCGGGCGCGGACTCCGCCCACGAGGCCGCCGCGGCGAGCGCCATGGCGGCGGCTCGGGCGCCCCAGAGGTTTCGGGGTCGGGTCCGGCTGGGCGTGTCTCAAAAGGACCCCAGAACGGTGGGTTCTTGTTGAAGGTGTCCCTTCAACCCAAAAAGTTGAAGTTAGTCTTTCGTGGAGTTGGTACTAGGTACTTTGTTTTGTTATTTGTTGAAGGAACGCCGAAAGGAGTCTCCTTGCTAATCTTTTTTAGGGGGGTCCCTCAATAAGACCCACCCATGTCAAAACATTTTTGAGAAGGCCTTTGTTATTCTCGCTATTTGGTCGCTTCATTTGCTTTGGAGCGTGATAGGTTTAGGGAGTGAATGGCGAAGTGTTCGATGTGAGAGCGCTACACATGTTTGTTGCAAGACACCAATGTGATGGATCGCACCCATTCACACCACATGGCAACGTATCATCGGCCGAGTTGGGGTCCTTTCCGAGCAATCAATGGAAGTCACTCAGGTTGGATACCTGACAGCGGCCTCTACATCACAAGTGCTGGCAATGGCGGTGCAGGCCAGATATCAAGATATCAAAGGATTCTGTGTGGCTTTCTTGTCAACTTTTAGGCCGAATTCCGATCCATATAATGCTGCTTGGTTCTTCGGATCAGAAATTCTGACAAGCTTGATGGCAGGCTCAGTTCTATCAAGCTGCTTGTCCATGTACCCCAAGAGTTTCACTAATTCCAGCTCTCCGGCAAGGGGGTTCCGATGTTTGGGCTTCCTGTCCCAAAAGCCAAGGGAGGTAAGCTGCACGCGTCACCGATGCACGCCGTTTGTTGAGCCTCGAGCCTGTCTCGAGAGGTACCCATCTTGGTGGTGGTGCTGACCCAGCGGGTGCTCGGTACTGGAGCGGGGGGGCCAAGCACGAGTCCACATGCCTCGGTTGCTCCCAACTCAAAGAGGGTACAGGGATTTGGAGACTTGACCCTGGGGAACCTCCTTGCCATCTAAGGGTCCCAGCATGACCGCCTCAGGGCTGCTGCGGAGAATCACCATATTGAAGATGCTCATCGCCAATGGCTTAACTCCGGTTGTTTCCAGTGTCAGGCGAGCATCGCTGACCACATGGGCAAGCGGCAGGAAGGCGTCGCACCCTTGCTGGCTGGACTTTCGTATGCTGCTTTTGCCCGAGCCTCAGCTACAAGGCCCGAATCTTGGCAGAGACCGTGAGGGACTCTGGTTTGTCAATGGCAACTCACCGGTCATCCAATGTACGGAAGTGTCAGCGAATGCACGTGGCTGGACTCAGTATGGCGTCATCTTGGCCTCGGTTCTCAACCCCTGGGCCAACGTTGTCATGATGGCAGCGACGCGACTTGGCAACGAAGACCGGCCGCAGGCAATCTGCAGGCAACAGGTTTGTGTGAACGTGAATTGACCCACCTGCAGACAAGACAAAGGGGCCCACCCCCTCGGGTGAGGCTGGAGGAGCTCGGCGATGAGGCAGCACGGGAGTTGTTGGGAGCCCAGATTGCTACAGCGGACAGCTTCTGCGCGTGCGCGCTGAATGTGGAAACACGTTTTTGCCAAGGTCTTCCTTGCCAGCCCTGGTGCAGCAGGCTAGGGCGGCGGTTGCACCTGACGCTGAGATGGCCGTGATGTGCATTCAGATTGGCTGTGCCAAGTCACCGATCATTTTGTTTGCCTTGTTAATCAGGCGCCTGATTGCAGGTGTTGCCCATGCTGCATCCCGCAAGCGACTGAGATGTGAGAGACCACGTGCGTTTACCTGTAGACAATCTCCATGTCAAGAGCTGGCCGGGCATCCTGCACAGGAAAGCTGATCTAAGGCCAATACCACAAACTCGAGCTCGAACTCGAGGCCAGCTTGGCTTCCTTTGAGTCACTCACATTCGGCTCTTGTCCTTCCAGTAAAATACGTAGACTACGAACAAGTGCCTAGACCCCGAACCGCCTCATTTTGCGAGGCGGCTTCGCGCTTGCAGCTTAGATCGACTTGACCTTGACAGCTAATTCGCCGACTCGGAGATGGAATAGTAGAGCAGTGGGTGCAGTTGTGCAGAGTGGCAACTTCTAAGGGCTGCATCTTGCAAGTGCAGACATGGCGTCAACCGTGTGGTAAACCCGTGAATCAAATGTTCCAGATTGATATTTTCCTAGTGTTTAGACCTTTTGATGGCTATGTCTCGAAATCGACCCCAGAAAAGGGTTTCGGTTGCCCTTTTCGCTTCCCTTTGGGCCAAGCCACCTGCAAAACATACACACCCATAGAAGCTCAAGAATCACCCAGTTGCATTGCTTGGCTTCAGATCTGAGGGCGAGCGCAGCCTTTGGGACTTGTCTGGCGCGGCGGCAGGTCACTCAGGAAGGGCCAAAGGAATCAGAGCATCGCACTGTTCGCCAAGGGCTGGGTCGAGCACTCTGTCGGCTTCCCAGTGTTTGGTTCATACCCGGACCGCGGAATTTGCCGCTCAGGGTTGCTCCTTCCCCTTGGTCTGGTCTACAAGCATATTGTGAGATGTCCATACATGTCAGCCAGATGAGTCTCTGTGATTCGCTGGAGTGGGCATGCCCAGCAGGAAGCCAGACTTGTGTCAGCCGTGTGCGCTCTGCCGATTCCGAAGCGAGCAGCTTGAGTCAACGCAATAGCCCAAACAAGCTGCACACCACGAGCCAGCATTTTCAGCTTGACACCAGCCAAGTATTCTGATTGCATTGCCACCAACAAAAGGCATCCCTAATCATCGTGCTTGGCCAGATGCCACTTCTCGCAACAGTATCCCGGATGCGATAGGCTGAACAGCACGGTTGGCGATGCTCTGCAAGTGCCAGCCGCAGAGATGGGCTCGATGGAAGGACGTCCTTGGGCTTAGGCTCAACTCTTTGTACAAAAACAGGAGTGCAAGCTAACAACATTAATGTATCGTATACATGTGCATTTACACATGATCCAACAAGTCACGAGTAGTCTTCAATGTCAGCCAATATCTGCAACAACCATAGGGACCACCCAAAGCCGATGCCCCCTTTTTAACCTCAAAACACTGGAAACCAATAGGGTCCCACCCAGCTTGCTCATGGCATTGAATTTAGTAAAGGAATTGTCCGCTACTTATAGAACTACAGGTATATATATATATATACATATGATACCTTACAGGTGTATATATATATATATATGTAGCAGTTGCAGGGGTAGATGAGTAAACACAGCATCAATGTGTCCTTCGTGCATGCTTTTGAGGGCTTTTCCGAGCAACCACATATGTTACAGTTTGTGCAACACATGCAACATAGTGTCCATAGAGCTTGCACTTGGGGAACAAATCACATTCACAAGGTCCCAGTCCCTTCAGTCCGTTGGGAACCTTGGAGGGTGATGCAAAAAGCAACCCGGAACTAGGAGCGGATGGAGCGCCGTCCAAGCTGGTGACGGAGGTGTGGGATTCTGATATGTGCCAGGCGCTAGGCTTCGCAGTCTTTGCTTTGTTCATATGTGCTGGTAAGTTCTTTCAGTCCTAATATCTCAATGGCAGAATGAGTTGAATGGTGATTACCAGAGTTTTCGGCTGTGACAGATTTCTGTACACGAGGAAATTCTAGGTTCCATGTGTTTGGTTCTACCGGCTTGCTGTGCAACTGTGACGCAAGCCTCGTTTTGCTTCCTTTGTCAGCATTTGGTGCTCGCAGCATGATGTAGGCATGCAAGTGGTGAGAGCCAGATCCTGGTGTGGGTGATGGATTCGAATGCTTGACCCCTCTGGAACCTAGTTTTCTGAAACTGGGCTTCAAACATCCACTAGGGATCGCTGCATGAGCACTTGGCCCCCCAGGATCTGGACCTTGCGGGCTTTGCCGAGGGCCAGCGCTGCTTTGAGTCTGATGAGGCACTGGTTGCCGAGGGCTGCATTTGCTCAAGGCGAGTTTTCGGAGGTTACTCAAAGGCTACGTTTTGTTAATAGTGCGCCACGGCCCAAATTTTGCCTCCGAATTGTTGCCTTGCCTTTGACACCTCCCACAGTGTCGGTGCTCATTTGCATGTGTTCAAGGGAAATGAATACGTGCCTCCGGGCACAAGCAGCAACTTTACATTGATCCTAGAGCTGGGGATGCTAAGCTAACAACTAATTTGTTCTGGGGCCAAGGGGATGCATACCGCGCCGTGGGCCAAAGATGCGAGGAGTCGGCGGTGGCCTTCCACCTTCTGCTGGGGGCGGGCAGCCGCCGTGCCATCGGCCTGGCTTTGGCTCCGACCTCGCTGGCCATGGCAGTGGAGGAGTGGCCGAGAATGCGCGGCTCACGGCAAATCTGGGCGTCTAAAAATCCCACGGCTCAGAAACGATATGGCTTGAGGTTGCCAGGAAAATTCCCCAATCAGCCACTTCATATCATGTGAACCCGAATGTATTTCCGTGGTCGTGCACCAGGTGCCTTGAGCCAAGCAAATTTTGCTGCTACCCTGGAGACTGGCCTCCCACATGTGAGCCGTCTCCAAAGGCTATTCACACTTGCAGGGAACGTGTGTGGAGAGATGAAAAAGAAACGCGTCGTGTTGGCCTCTGGTGGCTTTGGGGTAAAAGGTCAATCCCTGAAACAGCTACTGCAGCAGCGCGGGTTTCGCGGGTTCGCCACCAGATCCTGGCCTACTAAAAGGAGGCTGTTTCCAACGCCCGCCGTTGAACCATCCAAAGATCAACCTAGAAAAAGGGGAAAGCTGTCAAGAGGCTGCCAGCGACCTTTTGGAGGAATCCGCCTGCGTCTTCCAGACGCATGCGTCTGGATGGCTGCCTGCCGTGGCCCGCTGCCAAGGATTTGCTGGCAAAGCCGGCTGAAAACCGTTGGTTGGTATCGCTTGATTTCCAAAAACCGCAAACTACCCTGTTCTTCGATTTACCTTTCGTGACGCAAGCTTTGAGAAGCCATGGGTGATTCTGACAAGCAGCTTGCGGAGCTGGCGGCGCACGTTTCTTCGGTCGCTGAGGTGAGGGACCTGCTCACCCGCAATCTTCCCAAGGCCTACGCAGGCCTTGCGATGCAGCGTGATGGCCGGTGCCCTGTGACATGCTCAGGTGACCCCAAGGAACTGCAAGAAGTCATGCGGTCGCGCTTCAATGTGGAGGTTGCATCTATTGTGGACATCAGGACTGGCATGAGTCAGGTTCCGAGACCGTTGGAAACCATGCGCCCAACTTCGCTTTGACTTGTGCTGCGTACAACTTTGGCCTTGCTTACAGGCCCCAGGTTTCCAGTATTGGCCCATTTGACGTTTTTCTTCTGAGACAGCTCATCCAGCGGTAAGTCATATGCAATACAAAGTTTCGGCCTCTCGTGGATTGTGTTGCAGGACTTACGACAAGCAAGCGACACATTCTGCCAACGACAGATGCGAAGATGAAGCCCGGTGCCTTTCCTCCTTTTTTTTTCCCATTTTTCCAAATCGCCTCTTCGGAGCACGGCCACTTTTGTGTTTAAGTTTTGCTGGTGCCGTTTTTGTCGCGTTTTCACGGAACCCCGCGAGCCACTTCCGAGCCCGGCCACTTTGCTCAGATCCACTTCCGCGAGTGCCAGGTCTGCCAGCCGCGAGATCGAGACAACGGCGAAGAGCGCCTACCTGTCGCTGAAGGTCCTCCAGGCGCACCAGGCCCTGGTGCCAAAAGAACAAGCTAAAAATCCATTCCCCGACCCCCCCCCCCCCCAATTTTAGCGGTTAATTTGGAGGGGGACCTGAGAAAGCACTTTTTTCAGGCGCAAGAAGGGTCTTTGTATTGGGCCTGAGACGCATTTTGAGCGCTTGTGATCCAGGTGGCTCGGGCGCCTGGTGAGGCCAAGCTGAAGAACTGGGCCGAGCAGCGCGGCTCGGGCGATGCAGCAAGACATACATGGCGCCTATCTTTTTCGAGGTCCTTCTTTTGTGGTCAAAAAAAAGCGAGCCAGAAAAACCACAGCTTTGGGGGTCCCCCAAAGTTGGCGCCACAGAAGATACCCACATGTTTCAGCTTCGTTGAGTTTGACCTGTACCACGCGCTACTTGTCTTGTGGTCTTGATCCACAAAGACGTATGTTTGTTTGTCAGGTACGATTTGACATCTGCCTTGGTCAACAGACGCCTTTGCTTGGGTATAAAGGTTGCATTTAAGGGAGCCATGACCATGGCCTGATTGATAATTATCAGTGAAAGAAATCTGTTGCACTCAGCACAGAAATGTGACACGTGATCTCACCGCGTTGCATCCGAGATTTGCCCCTGTCGGCTGGCGCTGGGGGTTGAGACCGTGGCAAAAGGTGCATGGCAAGGGCTTCCGGCGCGGCCAGATCTGAGGAATCCGCAGCTGTCCGGAGGGCTTCCACTGCACGGTCTGCAAAGTGGGGCCGGCCAGCGAGGCCAACATGCAGCAGCACGTGGAATCAGCAGCAAAGCGGCAGATTTGGCTTCAAGGAATTTTTGGTTGGAGCAAGTGACGCAAGTTTGCTGCTTGTTTGGGAGTGCAACTTGTATGGGAAGTCGGAAATCGCCAGCTTCAAATACCAAGGCACAGCACCGAAAGCGGCTGGTCCTGGGAGGCATTGTGAAGGTGCCCAGATCAGAGCATGCAGTGTCGTCCCGCCTGGGATTTCGGCATTTTTGATTTGGGGTTTCTGAAGTGAATCGTACTCGCCCTTCCCTTTTTTTTGTGGTGTCTCCTCTAGGACGACCACATCCTGCCGCCGGTCCCCAAAGAGTATCAAGCTCGCGGGATCATCATCAAGCGGTGCGAGGACACGCTGCAGTACATGTGCAAACTGCCGCGCGGCGCAGCACTGAGGGCTTCCCTCGAAAAAAAGCTGGGGCCGTTTTTTACCTGGAGCTGGGGAGACAAAGGTGTAACCCCAGAGATCTTATAGGCAGTCCGTTCTTCGGAGCACTGCCGTGCGAACGTGCACGGTCTCGAAGATCTTCCGCGCAAGGTGCAATGCTGGGCCCTTTCCGAAGCTGGATAGCTGCCCAGCTGGCATTGATGAAGCCAGTTTAGGTGGCCTTCTGTTTCATTTTCCCCGCGGTTTGGGGGGAGAAACCATCAGAAGCCCACGGAATGGGTTGCGCTTGCCTCTCGCATGGACCGAAACTGGCCGCTTGAGGTGTGGAGGGTCACCTTCGTGGGGCAAAGCACTCTCAGAAGGAGGGGAAAAGAGCGAGCGTGTCATTCGTGTGATCCCATCGACCTGGGAATCAGGATTTGGGCCAATGGTAGTTGACACGTTGCGCCTTGCAACCAGATATTATTCTGGAGCAGCCTAATGGATGTGCCATGGTCGAAATCGCAGTGAGTTGCAGTTGCCAGAGTATCTAAGCAACCCTTGGTAAGGCCTTTGAACCAGATACCCCAACTATCCAACAAGACCCCATATGCAGCATGTCGTTGATACTCCGCATGGAATTGCAAAAACACATTCAACCCCAACGAAATCGCAAGTCTCGAACGCCTCCATGATCAGTTCGTTCCTTTTGAAGGTGACCGAGAAATAATCCATTGTGGAGAGAACAGTTGCAGGGCTACGAAGAACGGTAAGCAAGAAAAGCCAGAGAGATGTCAAGCAAGAAAGAAACTTGAGAGACCCAACGCTTCGAAAAGCTTAAAAGTTACTTCACACATCTTTTCGGAGACTTTTGGCAGAACGAGACGAAAATAGTGACTCCCCCAGCCTGCATGCGTTTTTGGGGCGGCTCTCATTGATGGGGAACAAAATGTTGGACAGCCAGTGACAAGCTTGCGCTACCACTTGACATCCAGCAGTTTCTGCATGTTTTGCTTGGTTATGAGATGTTTCTGCTGCTTTGGGTGTTGTGATTTCATGAACTTGCAATTCCAGTGAGGCACGCTGAATGACTGTGTCGGTTCTTTGGGGGGTCTCGCATTTGTTACAAGGCTTCCAGTAGACCCAATCCTTGCCAGGCAGCACAAGGATACCTCAAGGCTTGGGTCCCGACCCTGACCCTCGAACGAGACCTGAAGCTGGAATCAGGTTGCAACATTTTTTGGCCCGTGCTCAGTGTCTTCCTTACACCGCGAAAGTCCCCCGCACGGCGGACGGCGGTTTTGCGCTTCGCATCGTCGTCCGCTCGAACGTCAGGAGGGCCGGGAGCCGGAGCTGCAGCTGACCGCTGAGCTCCGGAAGGCGACGTGATGAACACCCAGTTCACTGCTGGTTCTGCTACAAGTAAGCTGGGTATAAAAGGGTTTACATGCGCTCAAAGATAGTAGAGGGAACAACCACAATGATGGTGATGAGGACCATGAAGATGGGATTATGATTTGGCATGACTGCCACCTGAACTGCGAGATGCGAGAAGAAGAGGACGAATCGCGTGCATCATGAAAGCAGTGGGCAGCCAGATATGCGAGATAATTCCGTAGATCATTTTGTGAGAAGCGGATCATGACTGCTCCGAGCTTTCCGGTATGCGAGTCTAGGGTCTCAAAGCAGGCGAACCCTTTGGATGCATCCTCTCTCTGATCATGGAATCATGGAACCTGGTCAGAGGGCTTTGCAAGACGACTTTCCTTTTCTATTGGGTGACATGGCTTTGTCTTAAAATGACGGGGCCCCCGAGAAAAAAAGGAAGAGCGAACAGTTGCGGTTTTCTCTTGCTTTTGTTTGACACCACCCGAAAAAGGTGCCCTGAAAAAGACATCCAGAGTAGCGGTGAACCAGGCCAAATTGCCAGGAGGGCTTCATCCAGCAAGCGGATCAGCTGCTGTGCCAACGCTGCGGTGCTGGGCCGTTCAGCGACCGCCAGGGCTTGAGGCGACTTGGTCGCATGTCGGTTGGGACAGTGGCAGTTGCTTTTCGTTCTTTTGATTTTGTCTTGTGTTTTTGCGGTTCTTTTTTGTTTGTTCGCATGTTTGTTTGTTTGCAGGGATGATCACCGGAGGCTCAATTATCTTTTAATTTCCGCCGATCATTCTGTGGCTGTGATATTATGCCCGGACATAAATCCCCGTGAAGATACTGAGATACTGTTCTCCAAATCCCCACCTAATACATTGCGAACTTGCCTGCACTGCTTGTTTGTGTGGGAAAGTGCCTAACATAGAATCTCCCTTCGAAGCCCTTCGTCCTCTTGAGCAGAGTTCCAAACTCCCCGCAATTGAAAGCCGTATTCGTGAGGTAATGTGGATTTGAACATGGTGCTTCCCAGGTCGGGAAGGCCGCGAAAGGCTTCCCGGAGCTTCCGTGCCTTTCCACAGGGAGGTCGAAGCAAGTCTTGTTCCTCTGTAGGGTGCCCTTGGTGGTTTTTCCGAGTTCTTGTCGAGGATGAATGGGACACCGCCCTAAGCTCCAAACCGCCCAAACCTCCAAACCTCCACTTGGAGGGCATCTGAAGAGCGTTACAAGAAGTTTGCCTAGCCGGCAGCTGTGCAGGGTGTTTTCCTGTAGGGTTGGTGCTGCTTGGAGAGCATTGCAGGAGCAGGGCATTGGTGAGGCAAAGAAGACTCATTCACACTTGTTAAGTACCTGCTGTTTCAGACCCATGCGCAATTATTGGGATCTATGCGGGCGTAATTTTCTGTCTTCATGAGGGCTGCTTTCAAGGCGAACATTTGCCTCCTGGAAGCAGTGATCAAGCTTTCAGCCGGGGCCACAAGTCTTGTCCACATGCACAGGGTATGGGTCCTGTCAAAATGGTCAGCTTCGAGGCTTCTATTCCCCTCCACCAACTCACTTGTTTTGGTGTCCCTGATGTTGTTCATTGTTGGTCATGGAGCCAAAGGTTAAGCTTTCATTTCTGGGACTCCTTTGGGCAACGGAGCCAACCCAGAATAAAGATTCCAGGAACACGTTGCAGCAGCGTGCTATTTGGATTGCTGACATTTGAGGCTTCATCGGCAGACCTTGCAGCACAGAGAGGGCGAGACACAGGTTGAGAGACTTGGGCTCCCGAGTTGCCAGTTTGATGCCAGATACCAAGAGAACTGGGGCCAACCTCGGTGTGTCCAGTGGAGCAAGTGACCGATATCATTGATATATTTCTGGTTTGGAGAGACCAAGGTGGAACATTCAACTTCCAGCCACAACCCGTGGGGGGGAGCACTCAATTTCTCCATGTCCTCTTGGGGAGCGTTGTGGCTCATGTGTTCCGCAAAAGGAAGACGGTGCTTGAAGATTGTGTGACCCCAACTGGCTGCGTCTTTTTCGGAAAGCAGCGAGCCCAGTTTCATTTTGCCGTATTGGTTGGCCATGCCAAGGATGGAGGAGCAGCTGAAACACCTACCTGGCTACTGCCACCTCATTGGCCAGCATTTCTGCTGCTACATGTGCAATATCTCTGCTGGCTCGCTTGAAGCTCGGCTTCTGTTTGGAAGGCGACTGCTTCAGACTGCAAAAATGTTGTTTTGCTCTGCGGCGTGCAGAGCCCGGCGTGGCCTACCCTGGTGCAAACTTCCAATTCCCTGTTAATTTGTCTTCAAGAAGTGAGTCCGACTTGCCACGCCTTCAACAAAAGTCTCTCGCAGGATGGCATTGTGCAGCACTTGGTGGGCAAAGGTCACCGAAAGGCGGGTGTCAGCTGACCACGACGGCTACGGACTTTACACAACGCATCTGAATGCAGGCAGCAAACAAAGCTATGCTTGTAGCTTGACGAGTTTCCTTGGCACTCACTTCCGTGTCCGATGTTTTTTTGAGGATTGCGCTCCGGGTCCAGGCTTGCAAATGCTTCAGTGAGCCCGAGCCCGTCATCTTCTGCAAGGATCTCATTGTCGGAGAGGCTCGCAGACTGGGTGGGTGGGTGGGTTGGGTTCGTTGGGTTCGTTGGTTGGTTGTGTTGGTCGGGTTGGATGGGTTGGTTAGGTTGGTCGGGGTGGTTGGCTGGCTCAGTTGGTTGGGTTGGTTGGGTTGGATGGGTTGGTCGGGTTGGTCGGGTTGGTCGGTCGGTCGGTCGGTCGGTCGGTCGGTCGGTCGGTCGGTCGGTCGGTTGGTTGGTTGTTGTCTGGTTGTCTGGTTGGTTGGTTGGCTAGCTTGTTTGGTTGGTTGGATTTTGCTTGAAGCACGGGGTGTGTATTAGTTGCCATGGAGGGTTGCTTGCAGCATTGTCTTGAACGCCGGCACATTTCAACGACTCTAGTCAATTGATTGGCCAAACTAGACAATCTGAGTCAAAAATAAAAGCCCAGCTTCGGGTGAAGGGCCACCGAGGTAGATGTACGATGGGCCCCTTGCCTAAGTTTGCATTCTCAGGTAGACCACGCACCAATGTTGAGGTTTGCCAACTGCACTGGTTCCTTCCGAGGCTTGAAAAGCAATCCCTGATGTCTAAACTGCAGCCCAACGGCCTTCTCGCAGGCCAAGTCACCGGAGCGCTTTGGACCCAATGCAACAGGCCACCCTTTCGGCGTGTCGTCGGATCGAGTCGAGAGGCGACGCGCTGCTACCCTTTGCAGGGCCGGCTGAGGGATGGCGATCTCGAGCCGCGCCCTGGCGCTTTGGGACATGCCACGGCTATTTGGCCAACAAATATCGAGGGCTCTGGAGCGTCAATTGAAAGCGAGAGGACAATTCGGCAACCTCCCTTGGATCAATTTGCGCGGCCATCTCTCCCAGAGGTCGGCCGATTTGCTGAGCTCTGAGGATATGGAGGCGGAAGGAGGAGCATTGGGTGCAAGCTGGGCCTGGAGCGAAGCCAGAAGGCAAGTGAGCGGCCAATGTGTTGATGCTAAGGTTCGTCGAGTGCTCATGCACAGCCACACAAACACACAAACAAATAACAAGCGAATGAACGAACGAGCAAGCCAACAAGCAAACACGCAAACAAACAAACAAACAAACAAACAAACAAACAAAAACAAACAAACAAACAAATGAACAAACAAGCAAACACAAGAAACCGCTGGCACAATTCAGCGAGACCAAGAATCGACATGTACGACCTTGCTGGGAGGGGCTGCAAGGAGATGCCCATTCAGCTTGCTCAAAGCTATGCACTTCCGTGTTTTGGAGTTCTGGATCTAGTGATCCTGTCAGGAGCCCTAGACCTTGGCAAAACTGTAAACTCTTGCGCATATGTTCATGCGGACCTCGTCCTGCGCTGGCCATGGGAAGCAGTTTTGCCTAGTGACTTGAAGGCTCACATGGCATTTGCATGGCACATCCGCTGATTGAGTCCTGGTTCTTCTGAGAAGTTACGCAGGCTGCCTCTCCATGCGTTTTGTTCTTCTTATTTTCTGGGAGGTTGGACTAGAATCGGTGCCGGTTTGACATCGTGGGCCACCCACATCTGGCCCAGTGCCTGGCTTCGATGCTCCAGTGAGCCCGAAGGTGTTATACGCTGTGGAACCCGTGCAACATTCGTTGATCTTGCATGGCCCACCTCCACGTGACAATCAACAACAAGGTGCCCTGAAAAACTGCCAAGCGCACCATAGGCGCGGATGTGGAATTTACTTTGATCTGCGTTTGCAAGCCCTTTGACTCATGCCATCTCAGTATATGGTGAACAACCTTTGGCCTGTGACAACGATGACAGGTGCCTGCAGCTTTTCAATCGCTGGCTTTTCCCCAAAGATCAGGCCTCATGTGAGGTCAGAGTCTTCTCTAGTCAGCACACTTCGGACTGGCAGGAGCAGCACCTCCGACTGCGCAGCCCATGCACCGGTCTCAGGATTCAGTAGTCGTTCGCGCCCGCGCTGTGACTGGCAGAGAAGAAAGTCACTGGTCTATGCTTCATGATGGGCAAACTGCGGTATATCCCACAAAAAAGTCTAAACTCCCACATAAGCGCGTGACCGTTGCTGTTCGCACTTCAAGGCCTCGCACCATGGTGGTCAAGGACCCCGTACATTCTGAAGTGGTCGAAAAATTGGATTATCGAGACCCCGGTAGAGGCAGACCAAACGGACACCTCCGTGGCCACAAGCTGTCAGGAGGATGTTGTCGCGGCTGCGGCAGATCATCTCAGCGCGTCCATGGGCGAGAAGATCAAGGTCCTCGAGACCGACCAGCAGTGGGCAGCTTGGCCCAAGATGTGGCGCTGGCTTCATCTAACGTCCTGGAAGAGGATGTCCCTTCCCTTCCCGATCCAAAGCCGAAACCTGAATGGAAGGGCTGAAAGGCATCGCGAACCAGAAAATAGAGGCTTTGGGCCGCCCTTTGCAAAATTCCCTCGTTCATTAAACCACCAGGTCTTGGTTGCGACCAACGTGCCACGCAATTTGCCGATGTGCCAGCGGATTGACCCGTCGAAACGGACAATCCATGGTTGCGCCTCGAGGTCAACCCGGAAGATGTATGGAAGGGGGAGCCCCAATGGACGAATAGAGGGCTTGATTTTCCAAGCGCTTAGTTTCTTTTGGGAAGAAAAGTCGGGAGAATATCTCCCCGAGGCTTGGGCGGAGTCTGAGTCCAAGAGCGGCTGGATTTTGAAGGCCGCCCTGGTGAAGAAGCTGCCACCCTGGAAGCTGGACAAGGCGTGAGACGGTGAAGGTGGATACAAGGGACAGCTTTCAGTTCACTCCTCTTTAGACATCTTCATTTTGTTGGGTCAAGCAAAACGGCTGGGGAGGGGGGAACAGGGCTATACCTGAAAGTCGTTGCTTGCGAGACATCAAAGGGTTGTCAAACGAGTTGGATCACTCCTGGTGTTTGGTTGTTCTTGGATGGAATCCACAGAGGCTTGGCCAATTCGGGACCTGACATTGGAGGGAGAGAGTCGAGTGTACTTCAACCTTTCAAGGAGAGGCTTGGGCCAAACAGGAGTCTTTAGAGGCTGGCTGCCTGGGCCATTGCAGATTAGGGCCTTCCTATGGGGCCAAGCGCAACTGGCACCAACAGTTCCCTGAAATCCGCGCCTGAATCTGGGGCAGTCACACGCTTCACCCACCAAGAACCCCGCCCTGGCCTTGATTCTGCGTGGAAGGGTCGGTGGGCCTTCCAAGTGAAATGGGCTTTATCCTTGTTGACACGGTGTTCAAGCCAAGTTTGGTTCAACCCCAACTTTCTGAATGTTTTGTCAGCTTCCCATGCAATTGCAGTAGGGTGAATCCAAACATGGCTTTGAGTTTCAGAAGGCCACAGTCACTTTGACATCTTTGCAAATACCCAACTGCGCTTCAGTCAGAACCAACACCAAGTATGAAAATAATATGTGAGTGAACCAAGGCATTGCCAGGGCCGCTGTTCAGGGATGTCCCTTCCCCAGTTGCCTTGTTGATTTTTGGCGGTTCCCTGACACCACTTCGCCAAGTCTCACCCGGAGGTGAAAGCCAGAGCGCCCGCACCCGTGAGCCATGTGGGCGGCCCAATCGGGGGCCCAAACTCGCCAGTCCTGGTGTGTTGGGAAGCAAGGCCCCTCGTACTGTCTATGGGGCAGGTGCCAAATGCAAACTTGAGAACTGAGCCAAGCACGGTGGGGGGCAGGGGTTGCACTTGTAAGTCAATTTGTGTGTTACATTCAGTTTCACACACATCTGCAACATTCTGGTGGTAACAAAGGAGCTGTTCAATATTCTGCATTTTTGTTTGATTGTGAAGGTGTTTGGTTTCTCATTGTTGTTCATAGTTTCATCCCTTCATGTCTTTCATTGCGATTCATCGAATTACAAAACCACAATTTTTGGTGCCGAATGCATTTAGACCGCCGAAGCGAGTGCCGTGCTCCGTTTCGGCCCGCTGAGGCCCGTGAGCAGAGCGGCGAGCGCATGCCGGCCCTGGCTTGGCTTGCGGAGGCCCGGGGCCGGCCATGTTGGCCCGGTCGCGTGGGTTTTGATGCCCTGTTTCCGGGTCTTTGAAAGGGACACCAGAAGGGAAGCCACAATTTTTGGAGAGTGGGACCGATTTGCTGGGAGGTTGGGTTTCTACAAAGCAGTTTTTTCAATGAGGGTAGCTTTTTTGGGGGTACTGCCCCCCTTTTGACCCACACACATGTAGATCAATGCCAGGATGAACTCAAGTCCTGGATGTTATCATTGAGGGAAACAAAGGGCCATTAGCAGGTGTCAGCGAGCACATATATGTACGTGGAATTGTTGCTGGTATTGCATAAAATGTTGATGTACTTCTATCAACACCAACACCAGATACAATATAGAATTGCACTAGTATTGGCATGAACACAATCATGTTGTCATTGCACACTACTACATATTTGTTATTGTTGAGCCGCAGTGGGCTCATTTATAGTTTGCCGGAGTCATGCCAAATGTTGAAACCCGATTTAGCACTTTCCCACTTGTCAGTTACGAGTTTGGATTCCTAGCTTTCTTGGGGACATCCTTGGACAATGGGGGGTTAGGCACCATTTTCTCAATGTCGCAGAGGTTTGCAAGATTGAAACAACCAAGTGCCCACATTCATCCCTGGTTTGCAACCAACTCATGACAGCTGGAAGTGCAACTCGCTTGGCCATCTATGCTTGGATGTTAGGACTTTAACTTTTTGCCAACCACTGGGTTTTCCATTAAACCACTGAAAGTCAAACTTTTGGCAGGGGAGCAGAAAGCAACCGAGTATGGGAAGTCACCGCTGTATCTAAGCATTGCAACGAGATTCCATGCGAGGCGGTGGAGCTTGAGCCGGAGCCGGCCGCGGCGCCGGCGCCGGCGCCGGCCGCGGCGCTGGCGCCGGCGCCGGCCGCGCAACTGCGTGGCGCCTTCCGTGATCTGCGGGCACAGCTCTACGACGGCGCAGGACGTCACCGGCCCAATGCGTGTCCTAAGATTTGTGGACCCTCGTTGGATGATAGGAAGCAAGAAAAAAGCCAAACGTTGCAGGGGCATGCACTAGAAGCAGCAGGGGCGTGCACTAGAGACACCCGTTTGTTGAAATGGACACCTTTCTCCAGCGAAACGTGAGGGGTGGATGGTTTGCGAGGCAAGGGGTATGCGGGGCTGCTGGCCTCCTTTGTCATACGGAGGAGGGAGATGCCAATTTGCTGGCAGAGCCATGCTTGAAGGCTTGGCCCGTGTGTTTGCTGTTTCATGAGCAGCTTTTGAGTGGCAATGAACAAGGAATACATAGTTGTTGACATTGCAGAGGTTCTTGCCTGGCAGCATGACGTCACTTGGATGTGCTTGCAGGCTGACATCTGCATCTGAGCCCGTTAATGATTGATGCCTTCGTTGGCCTTAGAGCGAGTATCTCTTGGCACCTGGATACTGCCAAGTCATGCCAGCTAATTCTATCGCTCGCGATCCGCTGCGATTTGCCAAAGGTAGCAAGTCTGCGAAGCGCGCGACTTTCGTCCAAAAAAGCCCATGCCAACGCCCGTTTTTGTGGCGCTCGCCGCAGTTTCGGTGCACCCTTCGGTCCAAGGTGGGCTCGGCGGAGGGAGCGGTGCAGCACCTGGCCGCGGAGGGGCAGAAGGCGAAGCCGATCGAACGCTCCGCGCGCCTTTCGCGGGGCCCAAAGAGGATCCGGTGCTTCCCATGCAGCTCCCCCAAAAACTTGGAGCCATTTGCAGAGTCTCTGCACGAGGTCGCGCAAAGCAAACATGCCTTGCAAGGCCCCCGTGGTTTTGTCTTTTGGATCCGGCGTTTTGCATGAACAAGTGAAGGAGGCACTTCCTTCGCCACTTGGCGCAAGGTCTTTGATAGTGCTACCCTCCCAGGGCCCTTGAGGCCCACTCTTTGGACATCTGGCAAGATTAAAGAGGGAGGGGTCCACCATGCTGGTTTTGACAGTTTCTGGACTTGCCCCAAAGAAGTGTTTCTGGCCCGAATGGGTGACCAAGCCCGTTGCGCCTTCAAGGCAATTGTGACTCTGAAGATTCTTCCAGTGTGTGTGTGTATGCATGCTTGTTCAATAGGAACACTAGCCAATCATTTGCACGAAGCTCAAGAAACTAAACGACAATCCAAAAGGAGCTGTGAGTTGAGGGACGCCTGAGCTGCAACGGAAGCTCTGGCCCGTGTTTCGCTCTCACTGCAGAAATGTCCATGCTTAAACAAAGCCTTCAGCCATTCCACATTCCACCATGGCCCAGGAGCCTTGTTCATGAACCGGAAAAAAAAAAAAAAAAGCTGTTGCATTCTCGACTCAAGAAACAGAGACCAAGTGTTCTTGGGCTGGAAACCTGCCTTTTTTTTCCCAATTGGGTGTTGGCAGTTTCGCATTTTCCTGTATGTTTGAGCACAGTAAATCCTCGATGAATGCTGTGCGTGTAGCGGAATGGTGCAGGCAGTGTGTTTGTAACGTCTCTTGCCAACAAGCACCTGCAATTCGTGTGATTCCAGTGCACCCGCCATTGATTTCCCGAAAAATATAACCACCGCAGGTGGTCGGAGAAATCGAGAATGCCACGCAGCAGGCGCGGGCCGGGAGTTGTTCTCCGAGTTTCGGGGTGGCCGCTCGCCGACCGAGGCCGCCTCGAAAGCCGGGCAGCTGCTGGAGCAGGGCACAAGAGAAGCTGACGAGGGCCTCAAGGACCGGAACGGGCTCGCCGATTCGGATCAGCCATGGTTGGGTTCAAATAAGCGCCACAAGTTTGCCCATCTCGGGAGTTTCATCCAAACGTCCCAAGGCCATGCTTTGGGGATTGAAGTCTAGGGAGCCAAATGTGGGAGTCCAGTTGCAATGGCAGAGGCTTTAACGCGTTTCGCCCAAAAGCAGCAAGGATTCCGTTCGAACGGCACGGAGGACTTTTCCACGTGGCTCCCTACCCCCAAAACGTCTGCAATTTTGGGCGAGCGAACTGTTCAGCCGCTTCTAGTTCCCACACTGGGCAGACTGAACCCCTCTCAGGGCGATTTTGTATGTTTCCCAAAATGGGAAGCCCCACCCCCCAAACAAGCGTTGGTTTTCTTCGAGAAACACCCATATCCAACTTTGTTCGAGCTGAGGCAAGGCGGGTTTTTGTTCCTTGCCAGCTTTCAAAGGCGTCAACTTGCGTATCGCTGATAGGAGTCCGTGCACGAGTGCGAACATATGATGCTTCCTTTCAGACCTTACTGAAGTTCTTTGATGGTTGCAACCAACAAGTCGGCAGGGTCCAGCGATTTTGGATGAGAATGAATACGCAAACAACGTGGACACAGCGGGGTCTTGAGTGTCACCCTGTCAGAAGTTGCTGCCATGGAGCTCATCCATAGCCAGAGTGTCGCATGCCAGGATGCTTCAGTGGCCGCAAGGGAAGGAGCTGTAAGCGTAGTGAAAGGCGGAAGCTGTGTGATCTGCGGAGTGGGGTGCGAGGGCGCGAGAGCGAGAAAGCGAGAGGGGTGCGAGGGCGCAAAAGAGGGCCAGAGACCAAGAGGCTAAGAGGCCAAGAGCACGCCTGGTTTTGCGGAAGGTTCGGAGCCACTGCCAGGCATGATCAAGCCAAACACGTTGACCACCACGATCCGGCCTGCAGCTTAGCAGGGCTTGGCTTTCCCTGCTCTGAGGGAACGCAAGATTCGATGACCCCGGAAGCCAGACTTGAAGACATTTCAGGCATTTTCAGGCGTGAATTTGGACAGATGTGTTCAAAATGTGGTCAAGGGTCTTCAGGGCTGGAAGCAAGGGCGATGATTCTCAGGCCCATGAAAGTGCCGCCCGCCCCGGCAGCAGTTGACTGGAGGCAGGTTCCAAAGCCCAGGGAACCAGGCACCTCCCGTGAAGCGGCCAGGAGCCTGGTATCACCGGCGGTGGACATGCTCACGCTGGCTTCTCAGAGCAAGCAGTCAGAAGGCAAACGCCCGTGGTTGGAAGGCCGCCTCTTTTGCTTCCCCCCTCCATCCATTTCAAGAATCGCGGCCGAAAGATTCACTGCATTCACCGCTTGTGACCCTGAGGCGGTCGTTGCTGTACTGGCTCATGCCGGTGGTGGGGCCCTTGCCGAAAACAGACCAGCCAGGAGTCTCCAGGGGTCGCAAGAGACTCTGTGCCTCCGAGGTCACCGATTTGCTGGTCCTGTCCTTGGCCTTTGTGGCCTTCGAGCTGGTCATGGGCTTTGGACGGCGAGCCCCAGGGTTCGAGTCACTGGGAGAACCGTCAGGTGGAACCCCGCCGTGCCCAGTGGAAGCTGCCCCAAGATGTGAAAAGTCGCACGCGTGGTTTGGGTTTTTGTTGGACACAGCCAGTGACGGCTGCGCAGGCGCAGATCAGAGTACCTGCGTGGCGACTCCAGCTGCGGCCCCGGGAGGGCGCCTGTGAACCCAACTTCGAGTGAGACAGGGGACGCCGTTGGGTTGTTTTGAGACCCAAACATCGTTCACGTCCAAGCAAGGAGTGCAGAGTGGGGGTGGCACGAGTGGCACGCGAAAACCTTGCGACAGTGTTTCCATGGGGCCCTCACCGATCGATAGCAGATCCGGGAGTGCCTCTCTTCCGCAGAGAGGCACTAACCAGAGGGAAAGAGGCCGACTATGGAAACGAGCAGCTGAGAATCTTGTTGGGCACTTTGGGGCACTTTGGGGTTGGGGACCGGACCAGTTTCCTGCGTCACTTTGGGCTGAGGGCCCCGTTTAGGCGGCGTTTCTCGCGTTGTTTCTTCCTTTTCTTTTTTCTCGCTTTCAACCTGTCCAAACGGCACAGGCCAAAATGTGATTGGCACCGCCCGCCTGGAGGTGTGCTGCAGGCGTTCAGATCGCTTTGCACGGAGGTGTGCTCTGGCTGGGCCGCTGGGATGCAGCTTTCGTCCGCTGTCCTTTTGCTCTGACTGAGTTCCCCCTCCCACACCCAACTCTCTCCAAACGTGAAAAGAGAGGGGGGCCCCCAGCTTTGACGCCCCAGAAGGGCAACAAAAGCATTGGGCCAGGTTCCCCAGCACGCAGATCGCTCGGCCTGCGAGGTGTGGGGCGCTTCCTTGCTGGCCGCCTTCTGGGTGGCGGGGATCCTTTTGGCCAAGGCCCGCACGAGGCTTTCCGTCGCCGAAACGGGGAGACGGGGCGGGCAGAAGGCGCGAGTCCGAGCGGTCGGTTTGGAGACGCCAGGAGCTGAGACCCTTTGCCCAGCACCTGCAGGCGATTCGAAATCGATTGCCAGGAATCGGACGAGTTTGGGCTGGATGGATGGTCAAAACCGAAATGTCATAACTTAGATGCGTTGCCAAGCTTGCCAATCTGGTGGAATGCGTAAGGCTGGTTTCTCAATTGCTGGAGGAAAGGGGCGGCCTTGCGGTTGAAGTTGTTGTTGCAGGGAAGGTTTTTGTTGCCGGGTGCGGGGGAAAAGAATCTTGCTGGACGTGGCGCACAGTTTTCCATCTCCCGATTGCGCAAATCAACGGTTCAGCGTGCCCGGCCTTGACGGCTGGTGCTGGGTCGGGCCCTCTTTTAGACAGAACAGGTTTGACCTTTGCGCGAGGTTATTTGTTTCTGGTGCGTCCCACCAAACTTCTACCACTTCCGACCATTTCCGGACCATGCTAGACACCAGGCCACTCTCGTAACGCTACCTGACCACCATTTTCCAAGTAATGTCCACATTACTTTCGGTTTTGTTCCCCTTGTTGGTGGCACGGTTCCTGTCTTATCCACCATTTCCGCGGCACCAATGGCAGCTCTGGGTTTAGGCACGTCAGACATAGGCGGCGCCACTTCATCCAGCGGCGCCCTACTTGCTGGGGGCGGTCTGCGCGGCTTTGATCTTCGGCGGCTTGGCCTTGAGACCTCGACTCCGAGTCCGTTCGCTTTGGGTTGGTTCGGCTTTAGTCCATGTCCATGCTTCCCTTTGCCAGTTCCATTTGGGAACCTATTTTTGACCAGCCTCAGGCACACACCACGCGCCGGACTCAGCTCACTGCGTGAATGCAACGTGCAGCCAGTTCTTCATGTTGGGCGCGATGTGGCAGAATCTTGTTGCGAGGTTCTGTCATCTGCCAGGCAAGGCGAACATCGGAGTCGAAGTTTTGGGCATGATGTGCAAGCACTCTTGGATGATGTACGTTGTCACATTTTGGTTTGGGAGGGTGACCATGACTTGCAGGGAAGGTTTTGTGGGGAGCGAAACCTTGTAGACTGACTGACCCGAGTGCCGTTTCGGGCGAATCAAGACAGAGTGGGGGCTTCGCAGGACCAGCTACCGGCTTCTCGAGGAGGGGCAATTGAAGTTTTGCCAAGCGACATATGGATATGGGATCCCTGGAATTGCAGGCCATTTCGGGATTCCCGATTTTTGGACCCCTTGCTGATCTCAGGGCCCGGGATACCTGTTTGACCCACCTCGTTGTGGGCAATGGGTAGATTTGGCCGAAGTTTGACAAGGGGAGCGAAGGAATCGGAAGCGGCAAGGAGCCTTCTGAGAGGGCGGCGTTGGAGGCGGAGCGGTTGCTATGGTTGGCTTTGCACGTTCGCTGCTGAGCGCAGGATGGGATTTGCTACAAAGCCCGAGACGAATTGGGGTCATGTTTTGACGGTGGGATCCCATTGATATCAAGTTTTCTCAAGAACATGTCTGCAGGCCTCAGAGAAGCTTGCCGAGGAGTCGGGAAACAAGGAGTGAGCCGAGATGCATGCCGAACCCAAACATGCATGTTTTCCTTAGACAAGCTCAGGTGATATCCCCAACAGCATCTGGCGCTCTTTTTCGACCCTCGCGGAGCCCTGCGAAACCTTACCCTTGCGGAACCTTGCTGTTTGCCTCAGAGCCGCCCTGGACCAGACGCCAAAGCCTTCAGCTGTTGGGGAAAAACACCAGACCCAAATATGCGCCGCGCCCAACAACCAAATGCTGCGCCCAGGAGTGTGCCGCCAGCGCAGAGCCGTTGCTGGAGAGCAAGGATGCGCCTGGCTGAGACGCTCATTGGACCAACTTCGAGTTTGCACAAATGAGCAACACAGCACCACCCAACCCCGGCAAAATTTCGACCCAAAAGTGCACAACATTTGACAGCATGCAACGCTGCCCCGTTGGCTCCAGACGGAAGTTGCAGGGCACAGCACTGTGCCATTTGGAGCTTTGGATGTCCTGAGGCCGAGCGAGGCGACAAGGAGCCGGGCATTCAAAGCTTCCCAATGTCTGAGTCTGTCCTCAGCTAGTCCCGAAAGCTAGCTTAAGCTAGCTGAAGTTTCTCCTCAAGCAAGGTAAGGGGCTGAAAGGGCGAAAGATTGGTTTTATTCGTTGTTTGGGGCCAGCCCCGCTTTCAGGGGCCCGAATCCCCCCTGCCCCCCTCCAGGCCGAATCCCCCTCTTTTCCAAGCCTCATGCAGCAGCTGCGAGCTGTCGTTGACCCCTCCCCAAGTCCAGAGCATCGGACATGGTGCGGGCATTCCTATTTCTTCCCCTTTTGCCGGGCATCGACTGCCAGCAGAGTGCAGGAGACGGCGGCTTTGGCCATGCTGAGGTTCAAATGGGACTGTCACCAAGTTTGTCGCTGTTGAACGAAAAACCTTCAATGCAGGAGAAGCAGCACACTTTCGGAAGATCGTTCATTCCGGCGACCAAGTCTGATAAACACCTTGATCAGAAATGCTTGCAGAAAGAATGCCCTGTGTGAGGACAGCGTAGATTATCACAAGATGGATGTCGAGCAAGCATCAACGCTCTTTGTGTGCGCGCTGGTGTTGCCGTTCATGTTGAGCACCACTCTGCCCAATCACTGCCCGGTCAATGTTGTATCTCTTGCAGACAAGTCGAAGTGACAACCACCAAGACAACCTTTTCACTGGGATGCACGTGTTTCGCTTATAAACTTATAAGTTTATAGCAACCGTTTGACAGAATCGTGTGCATTGCGGACATGTTGTTGCAGAAGCGGGTGGTTGAGGACTTCTGGACTCATGACGCGCCCTCTCCGTGCGGGCTGTGGCGGCAGGTCGTGCGCCACCATGCTGCTAGCCATGCTCAGCACCATCATTGCGGCAATCGAGGCCGAGTGCTAGGTAGAAGGAGTGTGGCACAGTGCGATCGACTCCTGAATTACGCGGGTTGCGAAACTACTTGGGTGTGTCTTGCTTTGAAGGTACCCGTTTTTCAAAGGCAACCAAAAGGGCAACCATCACTTTTTAAAGGCTCCAACCTTTAAAAAGCCACATGGATGGCGAATCAACCCAGGTTCACTGTCGGCCAGGCTCCCGTTTTCACTGCCGGTCTAGGGAGCAGCTACAAGGCCGGCGGTTCGAGGCCGCGAGGCTCCCCATCCGACGGTGGGCGGTGCATTGGGGGCTTCGCCAGGCGGCGATGATGAGCTACTGGATGTGGGGCCTTAGCCTTGGCAATGGGGAATGAGCTCAGTGTGGAAACCAGACACAGGTGGGACCCCAACAAAAAAAAACCGACAGGGCAAGAGGCTCGGTCGACTCAAGTGGCACGCCCCACCTGTTGGGTCGAGGTGCGCCTTCCAGAGGCCCAGAGCCTCAAGAGTTGAGCCCAAAATTAAATCAACAAATCCAACCCCTCCCCCCAAGCCCGAACACCCTTAGCACCTTAGCACCCCTGAACTGCAAACCCTGACGACCACATTTACGATCTGGGCCTACCCCTCAAGTTGTACCCCAATCGGGAAACAGCCCTTCCCCAAGGTTCATGACCCCGCGCCCCAATGCAGACCCCGGGCCAAATGGCAAAACCCGGGGCTCTTGAACACAACCCTTTTGAGGGCCAAACAAAATCCTTGGGACCCGTGCGAATTGAAGCTGAGCGACACACCAGTCACCTTACGAGAGGCTTTGTGCCCTGGGAGCATCTCGTTCCGGAGGCGCGGCCGGCCCGAGCGTTTTGGCCGGATGCGTTGGGAAGTCTCAGGCGGTTTTTTTTTAGTCCGTCAGGCCCGAAACGAGTTCCGAGCGCTTGCACCAAAGGACATGACTTCTCAAGAAAAACATTCTGCTTCCATTGGTAGCATACCTTGAGTACATATGAGGGTACCCTCGGGCTTCTTAGGGACTGCAAGGGGTCCCATTTTGGGGTTCATGGAAGCCATTTGAGACACACCTAAATATTGACACACAATGAACCAGACATGGGTGCGAACGTCCTTTTGATTCTCCGGAAGACGGGCAAATCCCGCATTCTGTCCGAAAAACAGGGATTGGTTCAAGCGCAAAGAACCCAGTTCCCATTTTTCCATGATAGGAGGGCTTGTGGCATTTTGGGTCGTCGATCTTAGAAACCGCATAGGTATCCCTTCAAATGGGGTCCTTTTCACACCACACAAATCAATTGAGAGCATGGCTAGAAACTTCAAGGAACTCTGTAAACAAATGCATTGTGCTACGCGGTTCTTCTTGTTGTTTTCGTGGTTGGTGTGTTGTGTTTTTTTTGTTTGGCATGCAATTCGTGGGTTCCACATCTTTGTACAGGGAGAACATGGGCAGAGTCCAGTTCTTCAGATGAAGGTAACAGGATTGTGTGGCCGCCCAGAAGCTTGCCCAGAATGTGTTTGTTTTCTGTTAGTTTCTGATACTTTGTGCGATTTTGTGGTGGGGTATTTTCTGTTATTGTTTTTTGCCGTGTGTTGCTTTTTGTTGTTGTGTTCATTATTGCTATTAGTAGTTCTAATAGCAACAAGCCCCCATTATTGTTTGTGCGAGAGCCACTGTGTCCTGCATGAAGTCCACAGGTTCTTTTGTGGGGGTGTAAGCTGGAAAAGTTGCAGTGCCGTGTGGGATGGGGGTGACTGAAAGAAAACTCGCAGCGAAGGCCTGGAAGCAGTTGAGAAAGAGGCGAAACTCTCATATCTACAGATATGTCTTCAGTGATTTCGCGGTGCTTGTTTTGGGCGTTTGGATTGAGCAAAGAAGCTCATTGTGTCTTGCCCTACAACGTATGGGGGCACGCCTTAGGAGCTTGTCTTCAAGAAGAGGGTCAACGATTATTTGCACTGAGTTGGGTAGGCTGCTGCTGGATATGTTTTTCCTGCTTTTCTTAGCTTTTTTTTTCTTGGCTTTTCACAGCTTTTGCTAGGATTCTCATGGTGCCTAAAAGGCGTTTGTTTTGAAGAGGCACGTCCAATGTGACGCCTTGGGTCGGAGATCTCCTGCGACTCTTCAGGTCTATGGGCACAAGCTCTCTTTGCCCATCTTCCTGGCGTTGAGCGGTGGCTTGGCAGCGCTGCTAGGCGAGGTCGGATTGGTATTCGCCGGTGGCCAGTCCTGCGTCTCTTTTTTGAGGGAACCATGGGACATTCAAAGGACACAGCTGCATGGGACGTGCCAGTGGACAAAGAACACCTGCTTGATTGTCATATTTCTGTGAACTCGAGACGTGGCCAGGCTGCCTCCTTTTCGCGCTTCGGCGGGCAAGCGGCATATGAGAGGCAAGGGCGAAGCCATGTCTCTCGTGGAAACAGACCTGCCTTCACGCGGTCTCCCTCTCACGTGGCCGAACTCGTTCTTGCCTAGAATTTGTTGTACAGTCTTCACGTCCAGCGCCTGCCACCGTCTTCGCAGTTCCTCAAGCCCCATTTCTCGAAGATTGCGCTCCAAGAATTCTCAGCCGTTTCTGCCTTGGCTTGAATGTGGCATGACGCAGTGTGAGGGCAAGGAAGTTTGCAGAAGTCGGGCCGGTGCCGGGGCAGTTTCGAGCCGGTTTCACTTCAGGTTCGTTCGCAAGAGTCGGGCAGAAAGCCTAGCCGCTGGATTCACGCAGAGTTGGGGTGCAACTTGGCAAGAGCTTCATTGAGGCAAGCAGGCTCATTTTTGCAGGCGCCTCGGCTCTCACAGCTGGCATTGCAGAAGCAAAAAGAGGAACAAGCCGCACACAAGCTGATGTAGATGCGCGCACGCAGAGTTCTATCGCCATTTCTACAGGCGTTATGCACCGCCTTGAGGACTGATTCTCCCGCTATGGTAACCTAAGCCATTGCCATGCTCGGCGGCTTGCTGATCGAACTCGATGCCTCGTTCGTCGTCTTAGTTGCCCCTTGGCAGCAATGGCTTCATGTCCGCGAAGAATTTGCAAGGGCTGCAAGCGAGACATTGAGAATTCTGTGAAGCTGTTGACAGGGACATGTGCAAAACTATCCTGATCTGTTGATACTTTCATGATACAGTGTTGTCATGCTTCATGGCTGGAGCTACGCGGGAGACTTTCAG
This sequence comes from Effrenium voratum, assembly GCA_963377175.1. NCBI lineage: Eukaryota > Dinophyceae > Suessiales > Symbiodiniaceae > Effrenium > Effrenium voratum. Next base: position 412,661 of record CAUJNA010003664.1, on the reverse strand, counting down.
CCGAGGATGTCATGCTTCGCCGCAAGCTGGGCTTCGAGGAATGAAGGAGTAAGCGAGATCGACGTGTGCGAGCTCAGCCAAGCAGCGCTGCTGAGCCGAATCTTCACCGTCCTTTGACGCCTGAAGCGAGCGCCGCCAACGGCATGCGCTGACGCAAAATCTGCGGCTGCCGCCTGTGAGGTCGTGAGGTGAGATCGTGCGCCTAGGGCCGGCTGCTCCTGTTCGCTTTCGAAGCGCGCGCACCTGGCTTCGGACCCAGGGCAACTGCATCCGGCTTGGCATGCTGTGAGCGCCTTCCTGTGGTGAAATGACAGCAAGGGCTTGCCAGCCACGGGCGCGGTGTGTGCCAAATGGCGAGGATCGGCCTTGGATAAGCTCGTCTTAAAATCCATGTATTCGGTTTGGTTTTTCAATTTAACATGGCATGATCTTCCCACTATGTGCACGGAAGAGACGCAGAAGGGTTTGGGCCAGGATAGCTTGTTTAAACCATAGTCCCCAATGATTAGTGGACTGCGGATTATGCGGTGTACGGATTTGATCATGTGGCTTGCGGACTGCAAACTATGGGTTGCATGGAATGCTCCAGCACCACAGTTCGCAGCGCGGATTGCGGATTCAAGAGATCCCCAACCAGAACGCGGATGCAGCCGATTCCGGATTGTGATTAGGCCCCCGGGAAATCAAACTGGCTAGAGCGACATATGGCTGTGTGCGTGTGTCTCGTAAGATAGCGCCAGCACACAAATACGGAACACACACACAAGGAAGTTGGTGGAAGTAATGCTGAAGGCGTGCAGAAGACAAGTTTTTCCAGGCAGCCCCCTCCCCCTTCAAGCCTTCCACAAGGAAGTGCTCATGTTGAAGCTGCCTGAACGCTTCTAGCCGGAGAACAGCTGCGGAGCGCGGAAGGCTTGAACGGCGGAGGGGCAGATCTCAGAAGTAATTTCCGACAAGCCTCAAGTGTAGAAGGTCGAGAACAAGACGAGAGCGTCTAAAGCAGGGCTCTATGAGCCATCTGACAGCTGAACATGAAACTTAGCTTTAAGGCAGCGGAAATGGACTCAGACCTTTGTTCTTGCAAAGCTCCCTTCAATCTTTGCCGCACTTGTGAATTAGGTACTTAGCTCGTGCACCTGCTGCCACGCAGGTATCAAACTTGGCAACACCTTAAAGATTTCAAGGATGCTCACTTGCAGGGAACGGGAAGCTCGAGCTTCCACGAGTGCCAATTTAGCCCCGCGCTGCGTGCTTTGAATGGGAACTGCTACTTCCGGGAGCACAGATGTGCACCTTCGTGCCTAAGTGTCACATGTATCCCACTCCCAGAGCTGGCGTTTTGGCCGGTCTGAGCTTTCCCAAGAATTGCTGCACTCGCGCCCAGCTGAGCCCTGTCGCTACGCTTGGCTCTGCCGACTGGGCACGGAAGCCATCGAACACGGACACCGCGATCTGAGCTTTCGGGACGGGGACCGCAAGTGGAGGGTCTCGGAGCCTTCTCGGAGCCTTGCGGCCCTCTGCGCACTCGCAGCCTTGGGCTGTCGGCGCTCAGTCTTCGGTCACGGGCTTTGAGCGCGGCGCGTGCGACGGATGCCAGTGCGCGCTAGGAGCTTCTAGGTTGCTTCTCTTGGCATGATTGAAATGCGAGAGGGGTCCGTGCTGCAAATGTCACCCTGATTTGTCATCGCAGGAGTTGCCTTTCGAAGATCCGCACTTCCATCCGAACGAGTCTGAGCGTACTAAGACGGCCTGTGTGAAGTGCAAGTGAGCGGCAGTATTCTTCCCCGTTCAAGCAACCACGCGTAGAGGTGGACGTATAGAACAAAAAGGGCAGCACCACACTGCAGCAGCGTGGTTGATTTGCTCTTTCCAGAGTTACATTTGTTTTTTCCAGCCAGAATTACTAGAAAATCGCGCAACATGTGTATCATGATTTGGTATACCGCAAAATCCCTCACTGAAGCTACCTTCCTCAGCTCCGAGAAACAACTTGCCCGCGGAAGGCCTGCGGAAGCGCAAGCTTACCCTCGGAGGCGGAAGAAGTGCTCATGCTGAAGCCTGAACTCTTCCAGCCCGAGAGCGGCTGAGCGCCCGCTCCAGCTCAACCGAGCGCCATGAATGGGCGCGGAGCGCGGAAGGCTTGAACGTCGGAAGGGTAGTCTTCAGAAGTAATTTCCGACAAGCCTCAAGTGTAGAAGGCCGAGGACAAGACGAGAGCGTCTGAAGCAGGGCTCCATTTTTTTCTGACAGCTGAACATGAGACATAGCTCGTGAAAGGCTGCGGACACTCACTCGAATCTTTTTTCTTGCAAAGCTCCCTTCTTTGATTGTGAGTTAGGTACTTAACTCGTGCACCTGCGCAGGTATCAAAATTGACACCAATTCCAAAAGTCACCAAGAAACGGCCAGGGCAAGCTCCAGCATGCCCAAAAGCGATTTAGCCGCGCTGTGTGTTTTGAATGGGAACAGTCACTTTTAGGAGCACGGATCTGCGCTTCCATCCTTTGCCTTCTCAAGAGTCGTTGCGCTCGGAGCCCTTGGCTCGGGTGACCCGGGTGCCCGCTGCGCACTCGCAGCCTGCTGTCAGCGCTCAGTCGGTCAAGGGCTCTTGACCCTTAACGCGTCTCTAAGATGGCCGGTGTGCAAGTGAGTGGCGTTTTCCGGCCGCAATATCAAGTTGTTGAATCTGATCTTGACCAGTCGGTTGTAGAAAGGCCAGAGTTGGAGCGAGCGCATGAGTGCCGACCGCTGAGCGCCGCCCAGCAACCCCCGCTGACATGCTCAGTGTGAGATGTGAAATGCGTTTAAGCTGCTCACAATTTTAATCAAGAGTCAAAGCTTGGCCCAATAAAGCCACCAACCGAAAGATGTGTTTTGCCCGCACATTCAACACTAAAAACTCGATCAGCCACAAGTTTCCCGTGCAGCAGGGCGGCTTCGGACTTGCGTGTGACTAAAAGCATGCTGCCTTCGACTCTTCGACTTCGCCTGAGCCGGGTGCCCTGGGATGCGACGCTCAAGCGTCACTCTGCCACGATCGGCCGGTTGCCCTTCATGCTTATGCGTTCGGCGTGTGCTTGCCGGTCCTCGTGCGGCACCTTTCGCTGCAAAAGGCTTGAGGGTGCACATTTCAGGCCGAGACATGTACATGGATGGAAATAAGTCATGTCAAACGGCCAGCCAATTGCTGCGGCCTAGCAGTTCGTTACAACAACACCAGCTAAGGGAACATGGAGCATCAACATCCATCAACACTACATCCCAAAGTGTGGTATCCATAGAGGGATCAGAACAATGCTGACTTTGTGGTGGCTTTGTGCGCATGCGGCTGTTTCGGTGCATGAGCCGGATTGAGGCCCGCCTCTTGGTTCCTTTGCCCTGGCTTAGGATACCTTCTGCGCGCGCCGTTGCGCCACTGTGTGTTGTCAGAGGATGCTACTGTTTACCAGCCGACACGCAAGGCTTCTCCTAGCCTGAGGCTGACCGCGGG
>CAUJNA010003664.1:379171-404171 GCA_963377175.1 Effrenium voratum | reverse complement strand
CACTCACTCACTGCCTTCCTTCTTACATGCGCTTAAATGCAGGACGGCGGCTACGGCGGCTTTTCGACCGGAAGCTATTCAAGCGCTGGAAGCTTTTCAAGCGCCGGTGGCTATGCTGGTGGCTATTCGACCGGCGGCTTCACTGGCGGCTATGGTGGGTCGTGGACTTCCTGCGAGGAGATGTATTGCTATGGCACTGCGTACCTTGACAATGGGGAGGTAGACTGGGATGCGACTTATGCCGCAAACGTCACCTGTTCAACCTATGATAAGGGATGCCCCTGCAACGAGAAGTGGGAGTTGGCATGCGAGAGCTATGGCATGAAGGCGGGGCACACGCGTTGCGTTGGGACAGAAAAGGGAGACAGTTTGAGTACCGCACATGGCCGGCAGATGTTCGTGACTCGCCAGGTGTGCATTTCCAAGTCTGAAGGCTGCTACGACCCCTTCGACGTGACCTGTACCTGGGCTAAAATTATGGCGAATCCCACAAACATCAATCGTAGCACACCTTAGAATTATGTGTGGTGCAAGCAGTCCAGGGTCACAGGTCAACTGCATTTCACAAAGTGTGCGCACTCGCCTCGCAGCTGAGGCACCGACCAGGCCGGGCGGCGTTTTGTGTGTTTTCTTGCTTTCAGATGTCCGGTTTCGTTTGTTTTTCTTTCTCTTTCTTCTTCTTCTTTTTTTCGCAGGAGCAGCTGTGCAAAGACGAGTGGTCCGCGTACTGCTGGGACAAGTCGTGGGGCGGCTGCCCTTTGTACTGCGGGGCTGAGGAGACCTACTGCTACCGCTACATCTACGATGCGACAGGTTGGGTTTGGCCAAACGGATCTGCGGCCAAGGTTCATGCAAGAGCAGTATGCATGTTCTGGATTCGCGCCTTTCGGACGCTTCGTGTTCCGGATTCGTATGAGGCGAGGTCAATTGGACAGCGCCGATGACGGAGTTCTGTGGCAACGTCACCACGGGCTGTCCATGCGCAGCCGGGCTGCATGTGCTTTTTGCAGACGTCTGACGCGTGCCGTTCGCCCTCTCCAGCCCGGCTCTCAGGATGCAACATGGGAGCACAAGTGCACGGACGCGGCGTATGGGTACAGCTGGTGCAATCCCAAGTCTTCTCCCTGCCCAATCACTTGTGGCATGGATGAGCAGGCGGGATGGACAAGCTGTCGCAGGACATTTCACATATTCCTGTTACTCTGGCTGTGTCATCCTGCTTGTGATGCACAATCTGGCCCATAGGTTTTCCGGCTTGGCATGCCACAGGATAGAACTTGACGTTGTGCTTTCCAAGCATTGGTTGGCCAACATTGCTTTTGCCCATTCCGTGGCAGGTGTGCTACACAACGCCCTACGACAGCGAGGGATATCCCGATTGGACGGCACAGGGAACCCAGACTCTCGGCCGACTTCACGCTCTGTGCCAGAGATCCCTGGAGAAAAAACGAAAAGAAAAAAGAAGGAACAAGAAAAACCGAAAAACAGCACCCAGCCTGTGGATTTGTCGACTTGGAGTTCCAGTCCTTCTCCCGGCTCGCCTCGAGTCGCTGGGGCTCCTCGGAGCGAGCCGCTGAGGTCCTGCCAGAGCCAGTCCAGCACTTGCCCCTGCGATCCGAACTTTGAGGAGCGCGCTTGGGGAGCACTCCCGGTGGGTTTCTGTGAAAAACATGACCCCCGGAGAGAAAAACGAGCTTTATTTCGTGTTGGTTTCGATTTAAACTAATCCCCCCCCCCCGCCCCAAAAGGCTACCATTGAAAAGACACACACACACACACACATGGGTGTGGGTCGAAATTAGGCCACCAGGGGACTGCAGGTTTTAATCTTTGGTTCCATTTACGCTCCATTTTGGGTACCTATTTTTGACCCACAGCCACATTGCGACCGAAAAGAGGAGCTGTGCGACACCGAGTGGGGCTCATACTGCCAGACCAAAGTCTATGGCAGTTGCCCCATCAGCTGCAGCGAGGATCAGCTACTTGGCTCATGGGATGCTCGAGCCGAGCAAGTTTTTCGGTGGCAACCGAGGATTTATTGCTATGAGACCCCCTACGACCAGTCCGGGAATATGGACTGGAATGGGGTTTGGAAGGACGGGAGTTCTTGGGGCAGATGCTCATGGCAAAGAAGTTGCAGCACAGCTCAGTGAATTGCTTCACGGGACTTGAGTTTGCCATCCGCAGCAAACTGCTGGCTTTGTCAGTGCCAATGGAAACAACTGGGTGGAAAGGGTTAGAGAATGCCGGGCATACAATTAGAGCATCAGTTGGTGTCCAAATGAAACAGAGAGCGAGAATATCAAACCAGTCGTATACTTGGAACATCACACACTACGAGCACGCTATGCGTGATCCGAACAAGATTCTAAGATGCAAAGGCTCCCATCAGAAAGCCAAAGATCTGTTCCTTGAGTTTTCACAGGGCCCACGGCGCACGGCGGCAACACATTCTCGAACCTTCGCAAGGGGCTTTCCGCTGTGGAAGGGCAGCGAGTTGGCAGGTTGGCTGTCTAGTTTTAGCTTGCCAGGGGTTGGCGAAATTTGCCGAAAACACCAAATCAACAAATCAACGTTTTGCAGGGCCTGGTGACTATGGGGGGGTGCTAGCAAAGGGGGAATTTCTTCAAGGAAGAGTGAGACATCCTGCTAAATCAAGACAGAGGGGTGTGTCTGTTTTGGCAACCCCCTTTTGAGTTGGTTTCATGGGAAACCAAAACAACAGCCGCCAATCTTGGGTCCCCTAAAAACAGTAGCGGCCGCCGCGGGCCTGCGTTTTTGAAAGCCACCTAAAAATGTATTTGTTTTAACAAAAGAACGAGACAACCAAGCCAACATCAAAAACACATAGGCTCCATGGCCCCCTAAGCTAGGGGCCTCAGCACATTGGGCCTGTATTTGTTTCTTGCTGTTTTCTCGAGGTTGTTTGAACTATTTGAGGTTTGGGTCAGCAAGACACATTTCTCCACAGCAACGAAGCATCAAGTTCTAGATGCTTGGAAAGGAAGGCGTATGTAAAATTTGATTCCACACAATTATTGTAATTGAATTACCTAGAGGAAACAACCAGCTTGTCTTTCCTTACTAGCTCCCATATGTATGTATATATATATATATATACATGTATATGCTTGAATGACATTCTAGGTAAGTTCTAAGTAGATTCCAAACAAACATCCTATTTGGAATTGGAGGAATTGCTGTTTACAACATGCATAGGAAGCATTTGTTAGATTCTAATGGACCTCATATTTGGACAGAATCCTATTCAACATATAAATTATATAAATTCAAAGTTATATTTTTTCTATTTGAAATCCTACATGGAAGGGACGTGCTACGTACTATCTAATTGAACAACATGAATTGAATTCCAACCAAAATCAGATTTAAATGTAAAGCCTCGCACTGTAAACCTTGCTATCTGACTGGAATGGAATGTGCGTGTTTGCCGTGTTTTTCCTCACTCCTTTCAAGGGGCTTGCACATTAGAAGAACCAGCATGCTTCCTTTTCCTCATTAGATGTCATTTAAAGTCTAAGGAAAGGCAGGCTGGTCGTTTCTTCTAATTTGCCCACCGCTCAAAAGGAGAGACAAACCAACAGAAACTCAAGGAAATTGGTTTAATGTGTTTGCTTACAACGCATTTATATAAGTCTAAATCATATCTGAATTGGATTCCAAATTAAACCTTACATACAGGATTGCAATAGAATTCTAATTCAGTTCTAATGCCAAACAGTGTAACAGGAATGAACAGAAATATGCTAAGATAATTGGCAACTACTCTGCCTTGACAGAGCAGCAGGCACCCAACTTCTCTCTAACAACTCTGGATTCTGCTTGAAATACAACTAGTTGTCAGACTTCAGTTTCAAAAACTCGGCCCCCTGCCGTTCAGCTCTCCCAAAAGAGTCACACCCACATCTCCTCAATCAAGACACATCCAAATTGCAGGAGACATGTGCCAGCATCACGGACGGGTGCCCATGCAACGAGCAGTGGGAGAAGTCCTGCGGCACAGGCCGAGGGGGAGGTGAGAGTCGGGAGACATGGGGAGGACTGCTCGTTAGGCTGGTGCATCCCGAAGTGGGACAGCTGCCCCATTGATTGCGGCGATAACATCATGTGCTCCTCACTTGCAGTTTGGCGCATTGAAGCTCAAAGGGTGGCCGGGCAAATGAGTTGCGCGCAGGGTGGCAGCTGACGTCAGGGGAGAATTCGAGGCGTTGCGGTGGAACCGGTCCCACAGTCCGAGGCTACCACTACTCGGGCAACCAGAGCTGTGCTACTTCTGCAGGCTGCACTTGTGAGGCTGATGAGTACAGCTGCCAGGAGTGTCGGAAGGTACGAACGGATACTACGGAGAGCAAACCTTGCACAGTACGATTTTGCACCCACGTCCGCTCACTCCCGGATCGGGTTAGCCTCTTTGGGTCTTTATGATTCCTTGTGTGGATTTCACACCCGAACTTTGGACGACTGCCACGCAGGACTCCATTGGCAAGTATGAGTGCTACGCGAAGGAGTGGTATCCGGATGGCTGCCGCTGGGCTTTAACATGTTTGGCCGACATGCGACAGCAATTCTCCCAGTCACCCGCCCCGTTTTCTCCCCCGACGTGCATCCCATGCAACGCATGCCCGGCCTGCATGTTTGCGGGGGCAAGACGAGGCCCCGTGGTTTGCACCGTGGATCAGCTCTACTGCTCCACGGTAGGACAAGGGCAATTTGGCTTTGCCCCTTTGTGCGCAAAGATGGAGCTGTTTGAATGTTTGGCCGGCTAGGATTTGATGTGTCCGGCTACATGACGTGGTCGACCTTTTGCAAGGACAGGACCAGCCACTCGAGAGAACAGTGGTGCTTGACTTCTGATTCACGGGGGGGCCACAAGTGACAAAGAACGGTGCCGATCTCAAGGTCTCATTCCTTGCTTTTTCCTCTTCTTTTTCCTTGCCATTGCTTTGAACCGGCCGGGCAGCCGCGCTATCCCAGGTGAAGATGATTGGGACTGCCCGGTGGAGTGCGACACGACAAGTGCCAAGAAGTGTGGCACTGGCATGAACGCTTACTGCATCTCCAGCAGCGCTACTGAGACCAAAATCTGGCCCTGCACCCACATGTCTCCGCTCTCTGATTTGGCCCAATACTGCTGTTTATTCGACTTGCACTCATTGTGCTGCCCGACTTGAGGACGAGTGCCCTGCCGAATGTACTTCGCAAGAGCAGTTGTGCTGGGTCGCAGACTATGATGCTCAAGGCACCTGCTGATTCTCATGAACGGTTGGTCCAAGAAGTCAACGTGCTTCGACACCCGCCTAAAGTGCTCATTGCTAAAACTTGGCGCAAGTCTGCCAGGTTCCTACGTCACTGGCTCTGACCGTTGCGCTCCAGCAGATCAGGAGTGCCCTTGTGGAGCCAACTCCGTCAAATGCAGCTTAGTGGCAGTTTTGCACAGGTTGCGAATGCTCGCAGGGAGGGAGCAGCGGCTGGAACAGCACGCGAATCTTGCGAGGTCTTGGGTCGGAGGGTCTTGTGTTTGTCGATCAGTTGGCCTCGCAGGCCAATCTAGACCCTCTTGATCGCCTAGCTCAGGCAGCATGGATGGCTGGTCCTACTGTGAATCTACCTACTACGGCTGCCCTGTGATCTGTGGCGCGGATGAGAAGTCTTGCTATCCCGTGTCCTTTACGCCTGAAGGCGGGGGGTGTTTTGTTGGCTGCACGTCTTGTCTCGCCGTTTGCCACCTCATACCGATTCAAGCAACAGTTTGCCTGTGGCGGCTAAGGCGAGTATGCCACTTGGGCTCACGAGCATATGCTGGCATTCCTTGCTTGTGTGACTGCAAGCATCACATGTATGAAGCTGGACCTATATTTTGTGGCTTGCTTGGATTCTGAGGACTGGCAAACCCCGGTGACCGAAAGCTGTGTGGCCAACACAGAGACTTGTCCCTGCGGAGCCAACGCCAAGCCCTGCAAGTGGACGGATGAGTACGGCTACGAGCTGGAAGCTTGGGCCGAGGGAAGTTCGGAAGTTCGGAGACCTGGCACGGGCCTTGAGATCCGAGGAGGAATGCTTTCCCGACGCCTGGAGTTGTCCAGTAAGTTGCAAAGCGGAGCAGAAGAAGTGCAGCTCGGCGGGAGTTTGGCAAGGCCGGTCTGGCCTGTAGCTCCTTCTTGTTTGTGGTTTGCAGCACTTCACATCACTTGGCGGTGTTTCCTGTCAGAGTACATTCTGTTTGAAGTCATGAAGTCTGCAACGACTAGTTTAGGCCAGACTAGGCACTCTTTGGATGAGCCCTTTGGGCATCACGGTGAGCTTGTCCAAAGCTCTCAAGTGTCGGGTAGCCCCCTACGCAAGGCTACAAGACGGACTACAATGCCACAGGCTACCCGACTATGTACTCGGAGACATGTGTGGATCAGGCCGGCTTTCGGGGAGTGCCTTGTTGGCGTCAAACATGCCTCGGATGTCTACCTTGAGATGCGACAAGGGTGTTTCTGACCTCTGCAATCCTGTCGCGCGCAGGGAACGAGCTGTCCTTGTGGCACGCACTCGCAGAAGTGCCACGACCCCTACATGAACGAAGACCTCTGCTATCCCACCTGGGATTTCTGGCTCCTCAGCTGACTTGAGCTGACTGCTCGGACATGCGTGTGCTTGCTGGTGCTGGTGCCCAGGATGAACACCCGCTACACCTGCCCAGTCTACTGCAAGGACAACGAAGACTACTGCTACGTCCCCAGCTACGATGCTCAGGGAGACTGGATCAGCACCAAGGACGCACGGTTTCTTGCTGGAGGGTGCTGTCAAAGGACATGGAGTTGATTTTTTGAACCCCCCCTACTTTGTGGTGGGATGGACCCTAAGCGAAGCGATGTGCCCCAAACTCACTGCGAACGATAAGGACAACGCAAAATCTGTTCTAGATTTGAAGTTCCGCGTCTCGAGCTCGAATCGCGTACTTTACGTACTAGACTAGACTTGTACTGGAAAGTTCTTGGACTTGCGAGCTGCAATTGGTGGGCACGAACCTTGCGCACGTACCGACTTGGATTGGAGAGATGCGACGTTGAAGCCGGAGCTGAGGGAGTGTACTTGTGTTGCGGTTTTGTAGCTGGAGGGGATTTGTCCTTTATGTATCATTGCAATTTTGCGGCTGGAGCTGCGGATGTAAGCCTTGCGTTTTGGGCTTGTGCTGAAGAGTTGTGAGCTGGAGTCTGGAGATGTGGAAATGTGTTTCACATGTTGGACTACTGAACAGCTGCAATTTGCGGGTTCGAACCTCTTTCAAACTGTGATGCTCGCGGACGCCAGGAGACTTGCGTGCCAAGCGGCCAGAAGTGTGACTGCTCACAGGGCCAGAATGCCTTCGAGTGCACCTTCAGCGACCCGCCACTTGGTCTCGTCGCTATGGCTCGAAGGTCGATCCGAGGTCCGGTTTGTGTGCTGGCTGCCATGTGCGTGTGGTGGCATGCGAGCGCCTCTCAGGTGGTATGGCTCCTGGTCCGAATGTCTCCCGAAGGTCGGTGGCTACTGCCCCGTGACGTGCCCGGAAGATCCTCGTCTGAGGGTTTGGCAGGCTTCAGCATGCCCCGCACATGGCGCGTTGTGCGGGGCGCAGTCAGTAGAAGTTGCTGGTGCTTGTTGGCGCCTGACGCCGGCTGACGAGCTGTGGCTGCCTGGCCGACTTTCGACTCGAGCCGAGGGCAAAGTCGCGTGTGACATGGTGGTCGACTACTTGCCCAACGGCACATCGTTGGGATACTTCCAGCCTCCTGAGCAGTGTGCCGACAGCTTCGACAAGTGCCCCTGTCCGAGCCCCTGTGCCCACTCCGGGTTGCATGCTGATGCTCAGACTCGGAAGCTTGCCATTTCTAGCTGCCAAAGGTGGCAAGGAGGCCGAGCGCTGCAACATGGTGGGATGTAGACCGGCCAGCGAGGGATGCCCCATTACCTGCACGGCAGAGCAGAAGAAATGCTCCTTGCATTTAGCGCGCCGGGGGGGGGGGGGGGGACAGCGTTTTGAGCCGGTTCTTGACCGGGGTCAAGCTCAGGCAGTTGGTATACTTAGGGCTCGTGCCAATGCCACCGCCACTTTTCTTCCGACTCCAAGTCCCCGCCGTTGCCGTTTGCACTGCTGAGGCTACCTCACTGATTTCAGCGATGCTGGCAGTCGCATCAGTGACCGGGAGGTCTGTGCCGCTTGGCTCCACAGAGCCCATGCCGGCACTTCCTGGCACAGCTCCCTTCCCTGCTTTTTAGCTGTTCCTCCGAGGAGGGCCATGTGTTTTGGTTCTTACCTATTGTTCTTCCGCGTGCTCAATTTTTGGCTGTTGTTCTTCGGGCCGGATGTTGACAGTGCGGTGCAAACATTAATTCCGAATCAAATCTCGACCCTTCCTCCAACCCCGCTATGGAAGCGACCTACAGGTTGATCCAAGCAACGCCGAGGTCGCGTCCGATGCTACTTGCCCCTGCGGCAAGAACACCGCCAAGTGCCCTGGAAGCGACGTTTGCGTGCTCCCCAGCGAGAAAGCCCTGATCTGTCCTTGCAAGGAGGGTGCAGGGTTCAGGTCGTATTCGTACCCGAGCTTAGCCTGCACTCCCTGCCCCACTTGAATCCGCCCTTCGTCCAGCCAGGAGTCGGAAGAGGTGTGCACTGTGCCAAACTACGACACGTACGGCAAGATCACAGATTGGGAGACGACCTGCGCCAAGTCCGGCAAGGCTTGCCCCTGCGGCAAGAACACCGTGAGCTGCCCGGATCCCAACGACGCAGCCTCGGCCGCACCGAGAGTGCCCGACTCCGGAAGTCAGGAGGTTCCCATGAGAAAGTGATGTTTCGTCTTGGACTCAGGCAGAGAACAACCTCTGCTCTCCAAAGTTCTACCACAAGAAGTGCCCAGTGCCGTGCACGGTCGACCAGATTCAAGCCGGCAGCACAGCAGCAGTAGGGTTTCCACTTCTTCCGTGTTAGTTCAGAATGCCAGACGTAGACGCGAGAGGAAGCGCTGCGCAATTGTAGCCGCCATGCTTCGGCAGTCGACCGAGGCAATGCCACGTGCTTTCAAACCAACCTGGACTCTTCTGGCAACTTCGAGTCGGAGACCGCTGCTGGGCTCGCACTCGCAGTTCTAATTCAAGAGGCTCAGCCAAGTGTTTGGAAGGCGCAACGATGGACTGCAGAGGACAGGTCAAATGCCCCTTGAAGGTGCGTGCAATCTGACATCCCAATGAATCAATTGAATCCTCCTGAGGACCAGGATCGGTATGAATGCAGCAGGCGCAGTAAACAATGGATTCCTGAGCCATGATTACAACTTTGAACAAAGAGTGAACACATATGGTGAACCAAATACCACGCGTCACGCAAGTTCTGCCTGTCACGGCAACATGAGAATCCTCCGACAACATCATGCTAACATTCTCATATCGAACATTCATGTTGTATTACTATCATAATATCCATGTTCTTTGCTAATACGTTATTGCTGAATTTGAGACTTACAATTAGAAAACACATATTAGAATTGCAACTCGTCTGAATCACTCTCAGGCTATGCAAGTACTGCACAAATATTGAATTCGCCCGTGTCGGTATGTCTCCAGCTGAACGCTCGGGTGTCTCCAGCTGAGCGTTTAGAGCAGCTCCGACGCCCTTCCGATGCGGTTTCGGGGTCGTTTAAAGGTCGAGGCTGGATAGGGTTCGGGTTCGAAGGCTGAGAGGGGTTCTGTGGAGCGGTAGCTGGGTAGACTGGAGTTCCGGGAGTGCTGTTGGGGATACCACCTGGGCTTCTTCTTTCCCGAGATAGCTGAAAGGACATAGGTTCTTGGTCTGTCACATCGTATTCCTTTGTCCGGAGAGCCACACAACAGGGCACGTGTTGGAGTGAGCGTGCCGTTGACCGGTGAGTTTCCCAAGGTCACCTGCCTTCCTCCAGGAGAGAAGTGCTCCCCGGGCAAGAACATGAAGCGCTGCCCCTCGGGGGCGGTGCTTCCAGCCGCTTCGAAGTGCGTAAACTTGCGCCTTGCCCAGACAAGATGCATCCGAACACACCGGGCTAGGCGAGCAACGTTCAAGCTGGGCTGCTCAGGATGTCCGGTGTGTGGATGGGGATTGGTAGACCCTCCATTTTGAACAGCCCAGTGAAGTGGATTTGTGTCGAAACCATTCTCTTTGTTTCCTTGTGTTGCTCGGCATCCATTTTCAAGGCTGCGTTTGGCTGACGCAGGTCGGGATGTGAAACGCTGAGGTACGGCACTTCCAATGCAACGGCGGTTGATGCCACTCAGAAGGAGACCACCACTGTGTACATCACTCTGACAGGAACAAGCCACTGAACTGCCGAGATCAGGGAATCAGGGCTGGGCGGGGCTGGTGGTGGTAATTTTTTGAACGCAAAGAGCTTGGCCCACGTAGATGAGGTTCGGTCCCAGTTGCGGGGGGGTGACGGGTCACATTCCCCCGAAAGACTCACCAAGTTTCCCACTTCGGGAAGCGAGTAGTTTGACCGTGCCTTACCATGCCTATTCCTCTAGCTCCTGTCTTCTTGTCTGCGACTTCTTCACTTCTGCCTCGGAGACTCGCCTGCCTCGAAACAAATTCCCTGATCAGCAGGTTGAGTCCCTCGAACTCTAAGACTCGCTCTGAGGCGACAAAGCTGCGGCCAACTCTGACACCTCCAGGATCAAGCTCAACAGCGCGCCATGTTTGCATGACCGCACTCCCTCGGAGGCGAACATCGGGAGGGCCTTGCCGCCTTGCCATGTTGGGCTTCCGGCTCTTCGGAGTGGGGGCTGAGGATACCGAGCGCCAAACCGAGGCGCTGCAGTTGCCTGCAGACCTGGTGTCCACCATGTCCATTGCTACGGCGTCCTCTCGCCGCCTGAGCTCCTTGGAGTGCTTTCCATCCATGGTGACAGAGTAGAGCCTGAGACCCTTGTTCAGCGGATAGTCATGAAGTGCACATAAAAGAGACGAAAGCAATAACTTTGGAAACTCCTGCAAAGCTTCTCATGGTCAAGTCCGAACAAGCAATCATCAACTTGTTTTGTGGTGTCAGTTGCACAAGGCTTGCAGCTTTTGTAGTCCGCGTTTACAGTCGCAGTTTCAGCCGGGACTATCTCGATCAAGCAAGTGAAACAAAGAAATCCCGAGCCTTGAAAATCGGAATTACGGACCAACCTTAAAACGGCACCCAACACGCACACCTGGAATATGTATGTATATATATACATATGAGTCTTCAACCTCATAGCCTTCGCCTTTCAAGCTATGGATTCTGACTCAGGCGGACGACAGCTGGCAGAGGCCAAGCCGATTCTGGCCTTCACCGTGTCGAACACAGGTGCGACGGCGTCCGACGGGCTCCGAGTTCTGAGTTTGCTTCGGGTCTCCAGAGATCGGCTGTGGAGCTTCAGCCCATTCCGGAAGGTTTTGGGTTGAAGATTGTTGGTACTGTATTGTTTTCCCGCAAGGTATGGCTCTGATCGATTGCCTGCTTGCGTGCAGGAAAGAGCTCCGTGTCCCCTTCTGCAGTGGGCGAGCAACTGAAGCAGATGGTGACCAGCAGCAATCCGGAGCTGACCAAGGCAATTTGGCCAGACACGCAATGGTTGGACGGGACGGCAGCTGTCGCTGGCACATGCTTGGATCCCAAGGCTGTGAACTCTGTAGGAAGCATCGACGCGAAGGCTGGTCGAGATGTACACAAACTGCTTTGTCCATGTTCTGGGCACTATTCGACTTTGTTGTTTGAAACTGGCGGTAGGGTGCGTTGAGCAGTGGTTTGCAGACCTCGCACGCTGTTTGATTTGCAGGCCGGTGTCAACGTCGACCAGTCCAGCAAGAAGGTCGTGACCCGGACGCAGACTGCCAAGGACAAGCGAGCTGCGCAGGCCTGACATGAGTGGTGCTTCGCATTTCATGTCTGGTGCGTCTGGAAGGCTGGCATTACCACAGTGGCCGCAACAACTTCTAAGGTGCCTACGGTCGCTTCGTAGGGTCTGTGAGAGTCGGCGAGTCCCGGACTGGAGCTTCGACTTCACCGTGAGGGCTGCAATCAACAGTTTGACACTCGTGCTTGAAAGGCCCAAACTGCGTCGGCAAGCACAACGAGTTCAACTGCCGGGAGCTCAACTGTACCATGTTGTTTTAGCGCGAAGGAAGACAAGTATCACGCAGTGGGATGCAATTTCTGACGTTTGCAGCAAGGCACAGAAAGAAAGAAAGAAAGAAAGAAAGAAAGAAGGAAGGAAGGAAAGAAAGAAAGAAAGAAGGAAAGAAGGAAAGAAGGAAAGAAGGAAAGAAGGAAAGAAGGAAAGAAGGAAAGAAGGAAAGAAGGAAAGAAGGAAAGAAGGAAAGAAAGAAAGGAAGAAAGAAAGAAAAGAAAGAAAGAAAGAAAGAAAGAAAAGAAAGAAAGAAAGAAAGAAAGAAAAGAAAGAAAGAAAGAAAGAAAGAAAGAAAGAAAGAAAGAAAGAAAGAAAGAAAGAAAGAAATCAATAAAGAAATAAAGAAATAACTAAAGAAATAAATAAATAGATAAAGAAATACATAAACAAAAAAAAGAAAGAAAGACAAACATAAAAACAAAGAAAGACATAAAGAAAGAAAGACAAAAAAAAGAAAGAACAGAAAGAAAGAAAGAAATAAAAGAAAAGAAATAACGAACAACATAGTAATGATATATAGATAAATAAAGGAAGGACAGGACAGGACAGCCAAGGAAAGGAATCAAGGGAAAGGAAGAGAGACGCAGCTTCCTAAGTCATGTAAGTGAGGGTCGCAGAGATGAAGACACCGTATGCCAATATGTTGTTGAAGGGGCAATGTGCGAGGTCTTGCGGTACTTCGTTGCCGAATCTTAAGCCTACACAAGGTATTGCTGGGGCAGTTGGAAGGAAAGGAAGAGTTTGACTGGAACTACGGTGAGGTGCTTGATCTGTGGCTTACAAATACCTGTGTAAACCTAGAAGGTTCATCGCGCCCGGGTAGACCAATCAGGTCTCGCAACGCGGAAATGTGGCAGGGTGAGCCGTTTAAAGGAATACACATGTATATATATATATATACACCAACAACAAAACACAAACAACACAACAAAGCAACGCACAAACAAAAACACCAAATATATACACACACACAACAGAGTCGAACAAGCGCAACAAATACAACGCAACATAAATACCAGCAAGGAGAGAACACGCACATCAGACAAGAACGCACAGCACAACGACCACACCACCAAGGACAAAAACACGCAAAGACACCAAACACACAAGCGCACGAGTCCGCACAAAACAAGCAGCGCACAGAAACCCCAACACGCAAGCATCACACAAATACCCACCGCAACCGCACAATGTGTACAGTCACCCGCACAAACACAACACACAAACACACAACACAAAGCAACCAACGCAAACAGCGCAGGCAATCAGCAAAACACACAAACAGCGCGAGAACGCATGATGCAACTACGCCAAACACGTCCAACGAACAAAGGCGCAAAACTACCAAACACATGAACAGCAACATCATACAACACAAAACGGCAAACATATTAAAAAAACAACAAGGGCAGCAACCAACCCAATGGCACACTACACAAACAGACAAACACGCACACACAATACCACAAAGCACAAACACACATACAAAAACACACACACACACACACACACACACACACACACACACACACACACACACACACACACACACACACACACACACACACACACACACACACACACACACACACACACACACACACACACACACACACACACACACACACACACACACATACACACACACACACACACACACACACACACACACACACACACACACACACACACACACACACACACACACACACACACACACACACACACACACACACACACACACACACACACACACACACACACACACACACACACACACACACACACACACACACACACACACACACACACACACACACACACACACACACACACACACACACTCACACACACACACACACACACACACACACACACACACACACACACACACACACACACACACACACACACACACACACACACACACACACACACACACACACACACACACACACACACACACACACACACACACACACACACACACACACACACACACACTGACACACACTGCACTGACACACACACTGACACACACTGACACACACTGACACACACTGACACACACTGACACACACTGACACACACTGACACACACTGACACACACTGACACACACTGACACACACTGACTGACACACACTGACACACACTGACACACACTGACACACACTGACACACACTGACACACACTGACACACACTGACACACACTGACACACACTGACACACACTGACACACACACACAAACATACACACACACACACCCACACACCCACCCACCCACCCACCCACCCACCCACCCACCCACCCACCCACGCACGCACGCACGCACGCACGCACGCACGCACGCACGCACGCACGCACGCACGCACGCACGCACGCACGCACGCAGAAACAAACCAACCAACCAACAAAGCAACCAACAAACCAAGGCAAAACAGAACCAATCCAAACCAAACCAAACCAAACCAAACCAAACGAGCAAGCAAGCAAGCAAGCAAGCAAGCAAGCAAGCAAGCAAGAGCAAGCAAGCAAGCAAACAAGAGAGTAAACAAAGACACAAACAAACGAAGATACAAACTAGCAAACCAACCAACCAACCAACCAACCAACCAACCAACCAACTAACCAACCAACCAAGAACCAACCAAACAAACAATCAAGTACATATACAAGCACACAAGCAAACAATGGAACAAATATGCAAGCGCACAAGCAAGCACGCAATCCAAACGAACACACCAACAAACAAACAAACAAACAAGCAAGCAAGCAAGCAAGCAAGCAAGCAAGCAAGCAAGCAAGCAAGCAAGCAAACAAGCAAGCAAGCGATGAAGCGAAACAACAAAGGAACAAAGGAGCAAACAAACACACTCACACAACCACATGACCCAAAGCCCAAAACCACACAAAACCAAGAACAAATACACTAACCATACAAAGCACAAAATAGCACGCAACACAAGAGCGTCAAAACAAAGCGCCACAAAACGTGCGGCACAAACAAACCAACCAACAAGCCAGCCAACAAACCAAAAGAAAACAGACAGAACAAAGCAAAGCAGAACCAAACCAAGCCAGGCCAAGCCAAACCAAGGCAAAGCAAGCAAGCAAACAAGCACGCAAGAAAGCAAGCAAGCAAGCAAGCAAGCAAGCAAGCAAGCAAGCAAGCAAGCAAGCAAGCAAGCAAGCAAGCAAGCAAGCAAGCAAGCAAGCATTCAAGCCAGCCAGCCAGCCAGCCAGCCAGCCAGCCAGCCAGCCAGCAATCAAGCAAGCCAGCAGTCAAGCAAGCCAGCAATCAAGCACGCAAGCAAGCAAGCAAGCAAGCAAGCAAGCAAGCAAGCAAGCAAGCAAACAAACACAAACAAATCACACAAAACAGCACAAAATAAACAATCCAACGCAAAACAAAAAAAGCAAAGCCAAACCAAGGCAAACCCAAACCCAATCAAACCCAACCAGCCAACAAACAGACAATGAACAAAACAAACAAACAAATTAGCAACCAAGCAAACAAAAAAAGAACCATCAAACAATCAATCAAATGAACAAGACAACATCAACAAAATGCAAGGCAAACAAATGAACACAACACAATAACACAGAAACACATTTGCAGCCGCAGAGTCGCACCAGACAAACTCAAACACAAACATGGTTCCTGGCACCCGGAGTCGGACACACGGGACCGAACCCATCAGTCGGATCACGCTGAGGCCGGTTCCACTGGCAGCAACTTGAAAGGACAGATGGTGTGTGGGGCAGGTCCAAAAATCAAACGGACTTTGAGGATCCAAGTTCTTTCATTTTTTTCTGGGGGGCCTGGTGTTGTCGCGTCCGCAACAGGGCTTGCACATGGGGTTCCCATGTGATGGGAAGCGCTGCGAGCATCCATGGGCGTGCCTCAAAATGACGGTGAGGTTTGCTTTGGTCACCCACGGCCAAGCGAGTTAGAAGTGAGGGGCAGACAGCGACAAATCCAAAATCCGCATGCTGACGTGAATGCCCGATGTACATTGGATCTTGCCATGTTCATTTCAGGAGGTTTCGCGCTCCACTGCTTTTCACTAAGGTGTTCACAGTTTGGCTGGGCCCAATAGTGGAGAGATCTGTGTTTGCGAGAGCTTCTGGAGTTCAGGTCCAATGAATTGGACTCATGAACTCTCACGAATTTTGTTTCTCTCGTATCAGTCACACTGCTACTGTCGAACAACTGATCGGATGCTTACATATAGCTCGGTTGTACTGATTACCTCCCTGGGCAAGTCATATGCTACATTGAATAGCTTGCCAGGGTTAAACAGCCGCAAGTGCCGCTGCATGGCTCTTGGCAACCTCATCCTACCTCTGCCTGCACGTTTGAACAGCTTGAAAGTGAGTCCATTTGAGTCTCAGGCATACCAGGCAGTGGTCAAGTTGACAGCGGGCAGGCGAGTATCTTGGCCTGAGCAGCCCCTGTCAAGCTCAGGAACCGGACTTTGCAATTGACCTAGTACGTCTTTATGCTTTCTCCAAATTTGAATCTGTGCCATTTTCAAGCCAAGGTAAAAAAGTATCGGCACTGGCGTTGCTTGCAGCACTTGTTGCTGCCTATGCGTGAGCTTGTGCGAGCTAGCCAGCCTTCGGCAAAGTGCCGGACACACCGTCTCGTGTGCATGCCGAATGCACGGAAAGATGTATTTCGCACTACGAAAGGCCTTCAAGGGCCATGTCGTTTATGACATCCTTGGCATCTTCTTGCTGAGTGGATGTCACTCTATTTTTGGCCTTGCGCGGCATGGCTGAGCCACTGCACAAGTGCCTTTAGCCTGCTTCTCTTGAGATGGGACTTTGTTTGATTTTGTTGGCAAGGGACAGTTTACATAATGTTGCCCGAGGCTGAAGAGACAAGCGACTTAAATGTTGGAGCACGATGGCTTCCTTTCCTCAAGAGCAGCAACGTCTCTGCTTCGTGCGGCGTTTTCCAGGGAGTTCCGTTATTTCAACGCCCCCGCCACAGGAGTTCCGTTGGGGTAGATCGAACTGGACGCCAGGGGCGGGCACTTGGTCCCCAGTGCTCCTGTCGTTCACTCTCAGGTGTTTTGTTGCCAGTGATTCGAATGAATCGGCTGTGCAGTTTATGTGGACCCGACGAAAAGTTTGAGAGTGCAAAGGTCCCAGAAAGGCATTGCATATTTTTTTCGCGCCGAGATGCTCATGACTGGCTGCTGAAAGCTCACTCGCTTCATGCTTCATTCCCAACATTCCTATCCCCAGGTATGAGGTCTGTCTCTTCGCAATCTGAATTTCTGGCTTCTGATTCTGTAGCTCATTTGAGACCTGAGACTGAGACTGCATGCGCATTGCCGCGATGGAGGCGCGGTGCGAAGCCGTAAGTGCGCTTCAAAGGGGACTGACTTATGTATCGAATCCTCCTGGGCGCATTGCTGCTAAGGCTACGAAAGGGAGTGATGGAACACAGAACTTGCATAAAGGGGCCCTGCCTTCTGGGAAGGTTTGCCTCGGCAGGCGAAGCTTCTCGCGTCGTTGTGTGTGCTGGCGATAGCTGAAGCTTCCTGGCTGTGAACCAAGCCTGGCCCCACTTGCATTGATCAGCGTTTCCGAAGATGAGTGACCCCCGTTGGGATGTCATTTCAAAATGCAAACTAAGAGAAAACCGCCCATGTGTGGTGGTCCCCCATCTTTGCACACCATTTGGTGACTCGTTGGCTCACAGGGAGGTTCGTTTGCGAGCCCACCAACACCTTGTCTTTCCTTGCTCCACCTGTGTTCTGTCAGCTTGTGTCTTGCATGATCTTGGGTGAGGACTCAGTCGGAGGCTATGGCGGTTATTTTAACGGAAGCTATTCAGGCTCCGCCACCTATTCCGGCACCGGTGGCTACTCCGGTGGCTATGCCAATTCGACCGGAAGCTATTCAATCACCGGTGGCTACTCCGGTGGCTATGGCAATTCGACCGGTGGCTACTCCGGTGGCTATGGCAATTCGACCGGAAGCTATTCAAGCACCGGCGGCTACTCTGGTGGCTCCGGCAATTGGAGCGGAAGTTATTCAGCCACCGGTGGCTACTCCGGTGGCTACGGGAGTTCGACCGGAAGCTATTCAAGCACCGGCGGCTACTCTGGTGGCTCCGGCAATTGGAGCGGCGGCTATTCAAGCACCGGCGGAAGCTATACTGGCGGCTATGGTGGAATGTGGACTTACTGCGAAGAGATGTATTGCTATGGCACTGAGTACCTTGACAATGGGGAGGTAGACTGGGATGCCACTTATGCCGCAAATGTCACCTGTTCAACCTATGATAAGGGGTGCCCCTGCAACGACAAGTGGGAGTTGGAATGCGAGAGCTATGGCATGAAGGCAGGGCTTGCACCAAAGGACAAGATCATGTTTGCAGGCACGCGACAGGAATTTATTTGGGTGGTCCGCTTTTTGAGAATAGCCCGTTTTTGGTTGGTTTTCCTTAACCCAAGGGAACACCGCCACTTGGTTGTATTTTTTTAGGGGGTCTCCCAAAAAAGGACACCCCCGTTTCGAGTCGCCCAACAGTCGCCAGATGTGCACTCCAAAGATGTATGGCTGCTACGACCCCTTCAATGTGACCTGCGCCTCGAGCAAAAATGCAAGAAGCACTCAATAAGCCACCAGCACCCGGGTCCCAACATCTGCTTTTTTGGAGTTGGGAGTTTGGACATGCGCAAAAGTTGCTGTTCGGGCTCTTGCTTGATTCTTTTGAGCTGAGGCACCGACCAGGCCGGGCGGCTTTTTGTGTGATTTTCTTGCTTTCCGATGTCCCGCTTCGTCTTTTTCGCAGGAGCAGCTGTGCAAAGACGAGTGGTCCGCGTACTGCTGGGACAAGTCCTGGGGCAGCTGCCCTTTGTACTGCGGGGCCGAGGAGACCTACTGCTACAGCTACGTCTACGATGCGACAGGTTGGGTTTGCGAATGCAAAAGGGTTTGCGTCCAAGGTTCATCCGAGAGCAGTATACAGGTTCTGGATTCGTGCCTGACGGACGCTTCGTGTTCCGTATTCGTATGAGGCGAGGTCAATTGGACCGCGCCGATGACGGAGTTCTGTGGCAACGTCACCACGGGCTGTCCATGCGCAGCCGGGCTGCATGTGCTTTTTGCAGACGTCTGACGTGTGCCGTTTGCCCTCTCCAGCGCGGCTCTCAGGATGCAACATGGGAGCACAAGTGCACGGACGCGGCGTATGGGTACAGCTGGTGCAATCCCAAGTCTTCTCCCTGCCCAATCACTTGTGGCATGGATGAGCAGGCGAGGGACAGGGCACGATTGTGACTTGTGGAGCAAATGGGGGATAAAGAGAGACAGGACCGCAAAGTGGACATGTGGGTCTTGGCGAACCACGTGCTGCGGGTTACGTTTCTCGTTTTCGCCGTTCCATGAACATGAACAACATTTTCAGGATGGACAACTATGATTTCTTTGATCAATCTATTGGGCAATATTTGTCTGACAGGAATGCTCCGGTCGCAGGTCTGCTACTCCACGGCTTATGACAGCACAGGAAATCCTGACTGGATGGCAGCGGGCAACCAGAAGCTCAGTTGATGTTACCGTTGCGAACCATGGTGCACGATGGCGATGTTTTAGATGCAAGTCCTCTTGCTGTTTCAGGAGGTCCATGCTGAGTTCTAAGGACCTGCGCAAGCTGGAATAGCTCTTGTCCGTGCGATCCTGAGTGGGAGGAGTGGCTCCGAAAGAACGCCTAGCCTAGAGGTCCCCCTTTTCAAAAGACTCTCTGGGCGTTTTTGGAACCTCGGACTGCCCTTAAGTGGGATTCCATGCCTTCGCAGGAGATGTGTGTGACCGAGTGGGGCTCATACTGCCAGACCAAAATCTATGGCAGTTGCCCTATCAGCTGCCGCAGTGATCAGCCGCTTGGCTACGAGCAAAACATCGAGCCGAGCATTTTCACTGGTCGGTGGCCAACGAGGATTTACTGCTATGAGACCCCCTACGACGAGTACGGGAACATGAACTGGGATGGGGTTTGGCAGGACGGGATGAGGCTGCCTTGCTGCCTTTGTCATAGATTCTTAAAGACGGACTTCGACTTCCAAACCACTGGCGATTGGCGAGCTATTTCCAAATGAATTTAGCTGGTTTGAACAAATCCCATGGATCATTGGTAGCAGGCATAGCAGGCGCAAGGTCATGGTTCCTGACAAGAAGGGACTGCAAAGTGTCAGGAGACATGTGCCAATATCACGGACGGGTGCCCATGCAACGAGCAGTGGGAGCAGTCCTGCGGCACAGGCCGCAGAGGGGGAGGTGAGAGTCGGGAGACATGGGGAGGACTGCTCGTTAGGCTGGTGCATCCCGAAGTGGGACAGCTGCCCCATTGATTGCGGCGATAACATCATGTGCTCCTCACTTGCAGTTTGGCGCATTGAAGCTCAAAGGGTGGCCGGGCAAATGAGTTGCGCGCAGGGTGGCAGCTGACGTCAGGGGAGAATTCGAGGCGTTGCGGTGGAACCGGTCCCACAGTCCGAGGCTACCACTACTCGGGCAACCAGAGCTGTGCTACTTCTGCAGGCTGCACTTGTGAGGCTGATGAGTACAGCTGCCAGGAGTGTCGGAAGGTACGAACGGATACTACGGAGAGCAAACCTTGCACAGTACGATGTTGCACCCACGTCCGCTCACTCCCGGATCGGGTTAGCCTCTTTGGGTCTTTATGATTCCTTGTGTGGATTCACACCCGAACTTTGGACGACTGCCACGCAGGACTCCATTGGCAAGTATGAGTGCTACGCGAAGGAGTGGTATCCGGATGGCTGCCGCTGGGCTTTAACATGTTTGGCCGACATGTGACAGCAATTCTCCCAGTCACCCGTCCCGTTTTCTCCCCCGACGTGCATCCCATGCAACGCATGCCCGGCCTGCATGTTTGCGGGGGCAAGACAAGGCCCCGTGGTTTGCACCGTGGATCAGCTCTACTGCTCCACGGTAGGACAAGGGCTATTTGGCTTTGCCCTTTTGTGCGGGAGCTGTTTGAATGTTTGGCCGGCTAGGATTTGATGTGTCCGGCTACATGAAGTGGTCGACCTTTTGCAAGGACAGGACCAGCCACTCGAGAGAACAGTGGTGCTTGACTTCTGATTCACGGGGGGGCCACAAGTGACAAAGAACGGTGCCGATCTCAAAGTCTCATTCCTTGCTTTTTCCTCTTCTTTTTCCTTGCCATTGCTTTGAACCGGCCGGGCAGCCGCGCTATCCCAGGTGAAGATGATTGGGACTGCCCGGTGGAGTGCGACACGACAAGTGCCAAGAAGTGTGGCACTGGCATGAACGCGTACTGCATCTCCAGCAGCGCTACTGAGACCAAAATCTGGCCCTGCACCCACATGTCTCCGCTCTCTGATTTGGCCCAATACTGCTGGTTTATTCGACTTACACTCATTGCGCTCGCGACTTGAGGACGAGTGTCCTGCCGAATGTACTTCGCAAGAGCAGTTGTGCTGGGTCGCAGACTATGATACACAAGGCGCGCGCCGATTCTCAAGAAGGGTGTGGGACACGAGCATCATGGCTGGTCTAAGAAGTCAACGTGCTTCGACACCCGTCCAAAGTTATTGCTCCAACGTGGCGCATGTCTGCCAGGCTGGTATGTCAGTGGCTCTGATCGCTGCGCTCCAGCAGACCAGGAGTGCCCTTGTGGAGCCAACTCCGTCAAGTGCAGCTTTGTGGCAGTTTTGCACAGGTTGCGAATGTTTGCAGATGGGAGGGAACAGGCTCCGGAACAACGGAACAACACAGAAATCTTGCGAGGTCTCCGGGTTGGAGGGTCTCGTGTTTGTCAAGCAGTTGGCCTCGTAGGCCAATCTAGACCCTCTTGATCGCCTAGCTCAGGCAACATGGATGGCTGGTCCTATTGTGAATCTACCTACTACGGCTGCCCTTTGATGTGTGCCGCAGATGAGAAGACTTGCTATCCCGTGACCTATACTCCTGAAGGCAGGAAGTTTAGTTGGCTGCACGTCTCTCGCACAGTCTGACCACCTGTCGCGGCTCAGGTGAGGTTGCCGCTTGGGCTTTCGGAGATCCCCTGTGCATTTCTTGCTTGTGCTGCGTGCATGGCATTTGCGAAGCTGGATCCAATACCTTGCGGCGACTTGGCTGAGGACTGGCAATCACCGGTGAACGAGAGCTGCGTGGCCTCATCAGAGCCTTGTCCCTGCGGAGCTTACGCCAAGCCTTGCAAGTGGACGGACGACTATGGCTATGAGCTGGAACTTGGGCTGCAGAGTCCGAACCCTCCACCAGAGGGCCTTGCGAAATGAAATCGCAGCGGCTTCTCATGAGAAGCGATCCGAGGAGGACTGCTTTCCCGAAGCCTGGAGCTGCCCGGTTAGCTGCGGGGCAGACCAGAAGAAGTGCAGCTTGACTTAAAGCTAAGGCAGCAGACTGTCAGGACTAATTCTTGGCCAGAAGGTTTGTTCAAAGCTTGTTCCTTGTTTGCGGTTTGCAAGCACTTCACATCACTTGCTCGTGTTTTTACATTCTGTTTGAAGTCATGACATGTGCAACGACTGGTTTAGGCCAGACAAAGCACGCTTAAGCTGGATGAGAGCCCTTTAGTCATCACGATGGTAACCTTTTCCAAAGTGTCGGGTAGCCCCCTATGCAAGGCTACAAGACGGACTACAATGCCACAGGCTACCCGACCACGTACTCGGAGACGTGTGTGGATCAGGCCAGCTTCCGGGGAGTGCCTTGTTGGCGTCAAACATGCCTCGGATGTCTACCTTGAGATGCGATGAGATGTTTCTGACCTCTGCAATCCTGTCGCGCGCAGGGAACGAGCTGCCCTTGTGGAACACACTCGCAGAGGTGCCACGACCCCTACATGAACGAAGACTTCTGCTATCCCACCTGGGATTTCTGGCTCCTCAGCTGACTTGAGCTGACTGCTCGGACATGCGTGTGCTTGCTGGTGCTGGTGCCCAGGATGAACACCCGCTACACCTGCCCAGTCTACTGCAAGGACAACGAAGACTACTGCTACGTCCCCAGCTACGATGCGCAGGGAGACTGGATCAGCACCAAGGACGCGCGGTTTCTTGCTGGAGTGAGCTGGGTCTATGAGTCTGAAGTTTCGAGCGTCCGCAGGAGACTTGCGTGCCCAGAGGCGAGAAGTGTGACTGCTCACAGGGCCAGAATGCCTTCGAGTGCACCTTCAGCGACCCGCCACTTGGTCTCGTCGCTATGGCTCCAAGGTCGATCCGAGTTCCGGTTCATGTGCTGGCTCCGATGTGAGTGTGGCGGCATGCGAGCGCCTCTCAGGTGGTACGGCTCTTGGTCCGAATGCCTCCCGAAGGTCGGTGGCTACTGCCCCGTGACGTGCCCGGAAGATCCTCGTCTGAGGGTTTGGCAGGCTTCAGCATGCCCCGCACATGGCGCGTTGTGCGGGGCGCAGTCAGTAGAAGTTGCTGGTGCTTGTTGGCGGCTGACGCCGCCACTGCCCGGCCGACGTTCAACTCGAGCCGAGGGCAAAGTCGCGTGTGACATGGTGGTCGACTACTTGCCCAACGGCACATCTTTGGGATACTTCCAGCCTCCTGAGCAGTGTGCCGACAGCTTCGACAAGTGCCCCTGTCCGAGCCCCTGTGCCCACTCCGGGTTGCGCGTTCAATCTGATGCTCAGACTCGGAAGCTTGCCATTTCTAGCTGCCAAGGTGGCAAGGAGGCCGAGCGCTGCAACATCGTGGGATGTAGACCGGCCAGCGAGGGATGCCCCATCACCTGCACGGCAGAGCAGAAGAAATGCTGCTCAGATGAAGCTCAGAAGGTCCCTTTAGCACAAGGGCGCCGATACCAATGCCAGCATCATCGCCAGTTCTTTTCTGCAGTTGCAGTTGGCGCTGAGGCTACCTCACAGATTTCAGCGATGCTGGCAATCGCATCAGTGACCGGGAGGTTTGTGCCGCTTGACCTCCAGCGCAGAGCCCATGCCGGGACTTCCCGGCACAGCTCCTCCCTTCCTCCAGTTTTGCTGTTCCTGCCACTCCCGCGACCCTACAGGTTGATCCAAGCAACGCCGAGGTCGCGTCCGATGCTACTTGCCCCTGCGGCAAGAACACCGCCAAGTGCCCTGGAAGCGACGTTTGCGTGCTCCCCAGCGAGAAAGCCCTGATCTGTCCTTGCAAGGAGGGTGCAGGGTTCAGGTCGTATTGGTACCCGAGCTTAGCCTGCACTCCCTGCCCCACTTGAATCCGCCCTTCGTCCAGCCAGGAGTCGGAAGAGGTGTGCACTGTGCCAAACTACGACACGTACGGCAAGATCACAGATTGGGAGACGACCTGCGCCAAGTCCGGCAAGGCTTGCCCCTGCGGCAAGAACACCGTGAGCTGCCCGGATCCCAACGACGCAGCCTCGGCCGCACAGAGAGTGCCCGACTCCGGAAGTCAGGAGGTTCCCATGAGAAAGTGATGTTTCGTCTTGGACTCAGGCAGAGAACAACCTCTGCTCTCCAAAGTTCTACCACAAGAAGTGCCCAGTGCCGTGCACGGTCGACCAGATTCAAGCCGGCAGCACAGCAGCAGTGGGGTCTCCAGAAGGAAGGGCTCCGCAACGTTGACAGGCTCATTGGGATTCACCTCAAGATCCGTGACTTCTGTTGTCCAGTCCTGCCTTGCAGAGTTCCGCATCTGTTCAGAATGCGATGTTATGATAAGATGAAGACTTGCGATGGCAACAAGGAATCCGTGCGAAGCAGCTGCGACGCATGCGTGCGCCGCACGCCAACCCCTGCACCCACCCACCCACCCACCCACCCACCCACCCACCCA
>CAUJNA010003664.1:322500-375000 GCA_963377175.1 Effrenium voratum | reverse complement strand
ATGATGGGTGCGGTCAAGGATTTCATGCAAACAGTCAATTTCTGTCGGCACGTTTTGGGGATGTCGGGTGGCGACGCTCTGACGACCCCATGGATTTCGGGCATTGTGCGCGGAGCTCAGTTCGTATGCAAGGAACGCAAGCAAAGCCGTGTGCTGACTGTGCAAGAGGTCTTGACTCTGGAATGCATTCTGATCGATGGAAGGTTCAGCCTGACAGACAGGTATGGAGCGGGCTGTATTCTTTTCTTGCTCTACAGCAGAGCACGTGTGTCAGATGTGCGGAACGTGAGCTCTCACTTCGCGGATATAGTCGAGGGCTCGGCCAGAGCTGGCTTCATTGAGGTGCACACATTTGATCACAAGTCTGTTCGTGTCACGGCTGCGCTGGGAATTCCACTTATTCTGGTGGCTCCGGTTTTTGGTTTGAGTGATGCAAGCTGGGGCAAGGCTTTCGTTCAAGTTTGCGCTGACATTGGCCTGCCTTTGGGTGGTAATTGGACAGGTCCTCTCTTTCGGGCTCCAAGCCCGGCAGGTGACTTGACAGGCCGGCCTATCAAGACTGACGAGGTCAGGAAGTGGGCTTCAAGGCTGGTGGAGACATGTGCCGGGTCTTTTCCGGAGGGTTTCACAGCGCATGGCATCAAAGCTACGCCTTTATCATGGCTTGCGAAATATGGAGTTGGTGAGGAGGCCCGACATGTTTTGGGTCATCACAGCATGACAGGGAAGAAGGCGCTCGTAACATATTCGCGAGATCTGCAGTCAGCCCCTCTTCGTACTTTTTGCGAAGTTTTGGATGCTGTCCGTAGGAAGATATTCCTTCCGGATGCGACCCGCAGCGGCATGATTTCCTTGGACAAGGATGCAGGGACAGAGCGCTTGAGTAGTAACTCATTGCCTCCCGACCAGGCCTCCGAGCGTCATGATGAACTCGAAGGTTTGACGGATGAGCAAGAGCCGCAGGACGTGAGGGATGTTGAGAGCGTTGTGGCAAGTACGAACTCGCTAGAGTCGTCCAGTTCTAGCAGCTCAACGTCATCCTCGGAGGAATCCCTGGATGAGGTTGCTGATAGGCAGAGCTCAGGTATTGTGTCTGCCGAGGCCGTGGTTCAGAATTGGAAGCCGAACTGTGATGTCTTCAAGAACCGGAAGACAAAGACTTTGCATTTGCTTCCCGTTGGGTCGACAAAGGCCACCTTTTTGTGCGGGAGACGTCTCACTAGTGATTCAATCCAATTTGAAGGCACGATTTTTCACGACTCGTGGAAATGCCGCCAGTGTGACACAAGCAAGCCGTTAAGAGACATCGGCTCGTGTGTGAGTTTCATGGAAGCGCGAGCGAAAGCCTCGTCTTCAAAGGAGAGGCGATCGGATGACGACGGAAATCGTTGAAACAAGTGCGTCGGCTGCAGACGCAGGGGCATCGCTAGATGCCTGTTTGAGTGACAGCGCGTTTTGAATGCTGTGTCACGTGAATGTTTCTTTCTTTGGGGAGTCGCTAGACTCGCCTGATTGAGATGAGGTCGTGAGACCAAGTGTCGATAGACACGTTGTGTGCTGGTCTTGGACTGGCTCAAGCCTCCTCGCCAGAGGATAGACATGTGAGTGTCGTTTTTTTCGAGCGTTTCATTTGCATGGAACTGTGCACCATTTCAGATTTCCAAGGGTTGGGTTTCTGAGAGGTGTAGCTGCTGCGATCAGCCGTGGGTGCCATGGTTTCTCTGCTTGAGTCTGAGGCGGTTTTTCAGGAGAAATGTCGTGAGTTCAAGCTGCCGGCGGATTCAATGCAGGCGCTACAGGACCAAGGGATCAACACTTTGGGGACGCTTGCTTTTTCACTGGGAAATCCAGGCGATTCGGCTTCGACACAGGAGCTTCGGGAATTGCTTAGTTCAAGTGCCCCACAAGATGTGCCTCTTGGTGTCGTGGCCTCTCTGAGACGGCTACTTTTTGTGGCTCACACCTTGGCTATTTCGGAAATCAAAGGCATGGTGGAGGAGCCTGGTGCTGAAGCTGGCGTCAAGGAACTTCCCATGGCTGAACGTGTTTCACGAATTAATGAACAGAAGCAGTGATTGGCTGGGAGGAGCTTGGTCGGCGATGCAGAATGTGGTCATTGTTGTTATGACTTTGCACTGCAAATGGTTGAGAAGAATGTGGTTATGTACATGCCCCCGTCCAGGTTTGTCACGAGACAAGCGGAATTGAGCTCTGAGAAGGTGACCAAGGAGATCACTATAGATGCTCATCAGCGCCTTCAAGTGAAAGACGGCAAGAGCAAGGTCACTTGTGAGACTCACTCGGAGCTTCTTCTGACGCAGGCGCTCTTGCGAAGGGCGCTGGCATTGGACTTGACGGGCGTTGTGAGTTTTGCGGTTATGGAAAGCTACAACAGTTTCTTGATCAGGCATTTGCAGTCGCAGGCTCCCCCTGGTTATGAAAGAACATCAGTACGGCAGGTACTGGAAGCAGATCGGCAGGCATGGATTAGATTGGCGGAGCTTTTGCCAGGTGGCGTCAGGCGGCTGGACGATGGATCGCTGCCGCTGGACGCCCAATTTCCGAGCCTTCAGACGGACCCGAAGGTTTCATTCTATCTGTTGCCCTTGCCGTCTCAGAGTTCTTCCTCCACTTCAGATGCAACCAAGCGTCAATCTGATGGGAGTTCGAGCCAGCGATCAAATTTCCCGAAAGGAAGTGGCAAAGGTAGAAAGGGTGGTCCTCGCAATATTCCGGCAGAGCTAGTGGGCAAAATGACGCAAACCAGATCTGGGAAGCCGGTATGTTTCGGCTACAACATGGCTTGCGGCTGTCCGCATAAAGTCAAGCCGGGGGCCCAGTGCCCGCGTGGACTTCACGTGTGTGCGGAGCCTAAATGTGGGAAGAATCACAGCATGCAGGATCACCCTGCAGTACACAACAACTGACTAGAAGGTGCAGAAGTTTCACGCCATCAGTTTGATGATGGTTTCATGGATAGAGCGGTGAGCAGGTTGCAAGGGAAGTGCATCAGCGATTTGGTCTTCTTAGAAGTCTTCGCTGGCACGGGAAGACTGACAGCTTCAGTCCGACGACTTGGCATGAGTCAGTCAATGGGGATTGATCATATTATACACAAGCAGGTGAGGGCGCCCATGGTCAAGCTTGATTTGACGAAGGCTTCAGATCTCAGTTTATTGATGAGCATGCTGGATGATGAAGACGTAGCTTGGGTACATTGTGCCCCTCCATGTGGCACAGCAAGTCGCGCTCGCGATATCCGGAGGAAAGATGGGTTTGACCCGCCAGCAGCCAGGTCGGATGCACAACCCGATGGTCTGGCAAATTTGACGGATGTTTTGCAAGGCCGGGTGCAATCGGCCAACTGCCTTTACAAGGCGACCAGTCGGGTTATGGAGCGTTGCTTTCAGCTTGGTATTTTTTCGTCGACTGAGAATCCGCAGCGCTCTTATTTTTGGGATACCAGTTTCTGGAAGCGACAGGCCGGTCAGCTGCCCTTCATGCATGTCTTGTTTGATCATTGTCAATACGGCGGAGAACGCAAGAAAACCACTCGGCTGGTCCATTCGATACCGGAGTTTCAGCACCTGGAATCCTTTTGCGATGGGTCGCATGAACATCAGGCGTGGGGGCTGCAGCATGGTGTCTGGACAACGTCGCTGGAAACTGCATACCCGCTGGAACTTTGCAAAACCATGGCTGATTATTTCAAAAGACAGCTTTTGTTTCTTGGGGTTGCAAATGTGCCTTCCTCTCTTGGAGACTCAAATGCTGGTAACGCTATACACCTGGCGCAAGCCTCTATTGGCAAGCAGCCCAGAGGGAAGAAGCTGCCTCCACTTGTTTCTGAGTTTAGGCAGGTCATTGAATTGGTCACGCCGCTGGCTGTGAATTTACCAACCAAGATTTCGCTTGAATGGTTTATTCCCGCAAATTGCAGAGCAACTCCGAGCTTGGTTTCCTTGCCGCCTGGAGCTCGGGTATTGCGCAGGCAGTGGCATGGGGGTGTTAGAGCCTGCGATGAAGGTGTTCAAGCCTGCGAAGACGGGGTTGCTTTTCATGGGAGCGAAAATTCTTTTTCTTCACAGACTGGTTCGGTCGTGCAGGAGGTGCTTTACATTGTTGGGATCCCTTGGTCGCCTGAGGAGTTCATCTCCAAGGCCGCATCAGTTGAACACCCGAAAAATCTTGTGAGCGGTCTCCCAGACGAGCTGAAACACGCCATTCTTAGGAACGCTGAACTCTCAGAGGACGAGTTGGGCAGGGAACGCACGGCAACGATGAGGCGCTGGCTGCAGCTGGCGATTGACCTTTCGAACGAAGAGAAGGTTTTGAGAGAGGAGATGTCTGATGTTCGCCGCGGTATTTTGAAGGGAAAAAGGTTGGTCTTGCTGAGCCACCTGCTTCAGGAAATGGATTATGCAGATTCCAAGATTGCAGCGGAGATTGGCCAGGGTTTTTCTCTCACAGGCAAGATTCCTTCGTCCGGTGTTTACAAAAGGAAGCGCAAGTATGCTGTTTTGGCGGAGGAGGATCTGGTGGAATGTTCCGAGAAAACGAATTTGGGCATTCTGGCTGGCACTGGCAGTTGCGGAGATGCGGAAGCAGATCGTGAGCTGTATAGGGTTACACGTGAAGAGCTGGACCGAGGATGGATTCATGGACCTCTTCCGCAGACTGTGTTGGGGCCTGGGTCTTCGGTGACTCGACGCTTCCCGGTGGTGCAAGGTCGGAAAATAAGGCCTATTGATGACTTCACGGCTAGCCTGATCAACCTGACAAATAGCTCTCAGGAGTCAGTTGGTTTGCACGGGGCAGAAATTATTGCGGCTTCTTTGGTGCAGTGGTTCAGCTCTTGCCATGCCCTTGGGGTGGTTGACACGGACCTCAAGGTTCAGTCTTGGGATCTTTGGAAGGCATATAAACAACTCTGTTTGTCGGACGCGGCTCGTGAAAGGACTTTCATGGCCATTTGGAATCCCTTGGATGAATGTGTCGAGCTGTACAGGCATTGCGCTTTACCTTTCGGAGGCCGAGCGTCTGTGAATGCATTCTGCAGAGCTTCGCGTAGTCTTTGGGTCTTGGGGACGGTGCAGCTGTCCTTTTTCTGGACAAATTATTTCGACGACTACGTGATCTTCTCCAGACCAGCTTCGTCTCGGCATTGTAGCAGTATGGCTGGCATGTTTTTCAAGGTGATGGGATGGCTGGTGTCGGAAGACAAGCTGGAAGATTTTGGGCCAGAAGCGAAGGCTTTGGGCTTACTCATCAACCTGGATGAGGCGAGGTTTGGGAAGGCTCAGTTTGGAAACACTGATTCCAGGAAAAGAGAATTGGTAGACGCAATCAATGAAGTTTTGCAAGCGGGATCGTTGAGCCAAAAGCATGGCCAGCGCTTGAGAGGCAGACTATTATTCGCTGAA
The DNA here is from genome assembly GCA_963377175.1 of Effrenium voratum. Classification (NCBI taxonomy): domain Eukaryota; class Dinophyceae; order Suessiales; family Symbiodiniaceae; genus Effrenium; species Effrenium voratum. The sequence goes on along the minus strand of CAUJNA010003664.1, from coordinate 369,577 downwards.
TCGCAGATTTACGGCAGGAGAGCAGTGCGCGCAATGGGAATTTTGTCAACCACATTTCCAGGTGCAGGTCATCTGCTATTTCGCTGGAATGCAAGGCGGCTTTGACGTGGCTTCGTGACAAAATTGATTTCGGACGACCCCGTCTTTTGCAGAGACTTGCTGACTCCACTGTTCACGTCTTCGTTGATGCATCTTTTGAATCAAGTGCTGCTTTCCCTGTTGGGTTGGGTGGTGTTCTGCTTCTTCCTGAAAGCGGATCTCGTTTTTTCTTCAGTTGCATTATGAAGGAGGAGAGCGTGTTGCAGTGGGTCACGGATGAAAGCAAAAACCCGATCTTCGAACTTGAGTGTTTAGTGATTCTCATGGCTTTGGAGCAGTGGTGTGCTGAGCTTCGGGGAAGGAATGTTATTGTATTTACAGACAACGAAGGCGCGCTGAGTTCCTTTGTGAAATGCGGCAGTGAGAATGCAAAAGCACAGCTCATTATCGATTTGACCTGTGATTGTGAAGACAGCAACTCCATGTCAATCTGGTATGAGCGGGTGAATACTGCTTCAAATATAGCAGACTTGCCCTCAAGGGGCGATGTTTCATCAGAGTGCCTTGGTGTGAGAGTTGAATTCGATTGGCCTGCTTTCTGTGGACGACATGCTCGCAAGATGGCAAGGGGGTGATGGATGCAGACCTTGTCGTCAGACAGGGTCGCCTTCTTTGCAAACGGACTTCCCCCGTGTTTGCCTTAGGAGGAAAAAGAGCAGCGTTGTCCGCGATACTTTTTCAGATATAACAAACAAGGGTGGTGAAAGGAATAAGACTAACGTCAACCAAAGGTGGATGTGTCTCTATTTCTGAGCCCCCTTTTTGTTTTCCCGTGCAGGGAATTCACTATGTTGTTGGTGGATTCCCTTGTGACTTGCTTTGTTTGGTCCAAACAAGGTTTTGTCATTTATGCATGACAAATGGCGCCGTCGTTGCCATTCTTCTCGAGTGGGTGGGTGTGGTGGGTTCCCCTTTGTTGCAACGCACTGAACAGCAGTGAACTTTTTGCCCGCCCTCCCATCCCTGTGTTCACCTTTGGGGGTGATGGATGCAGACCTTGTCGTCAGACAGGGTCGCCTTCTTTGCAAACGGACTTCCCCCGTGTTTGCCTTAGGAGGAAAAAGAGCAGCGTTGTCCGCGATACTTTTTCAGATATAACAAACAAGGGTGGTGAAAGGAATAAAGTATGGTATCTATGAGTCTGTTTATCACATGGTTAACTCATGTATATCTCAGATAGGTTTGGTTATGGTCCGCCGGATATATAGTAGACTTAGGAGTAGCTAGTCAGGAAAGTAAAAGATAATAAGTTTTTGTATCTTGCACACATCTACTACCAAAAGATATAGAAGATATTAAAAAATAATATTCTTTGTTTGGTATTTCTTTAATCTTATTTTTAGTATTTTTTTAAAAAAAACATATTTTTACATGTTTCAATCGTTTTTCCTTGGCTTGCCAATTTAGATAGCGAGCCATATGCGCTTTTCACGCAAAAAGACATTGCTACTATTACGAGGCAGCTGTATGGTGATGAAACCCTCCAAACAAGTCCCACTTCACCAAAAGCAGCAGGCCGACCAAGCAGGCCAACTACAGGCCCTGAAAGGTGTCCAGCTTCACGAAAAATGGCAGCACAGTGTCACAGACAGCAAACAAATTAGAAGCTCTGGCCAGTGAAAAGCCCTGCTGCGCAGAGAAAAAAAAGGCAGGCGCACACAACAACAAAACTAGAAGCCTAATGGAAAAAACCCACTTCACGAAAAGCCGCAACCCGATCATGCAGGCCAGTGACAGGCCCTGAACAAAAATCACCTTCACGAACAAAATTGCAGCTAGAGACAACAAGCAAATGGGAAGCTCTACTGAAGAAATCCCAATCCATGAATAGCAGCAGGCCGACCAAGCAGGCCAGTGACAGGCCCTGAAAAAACAAACTGCGTAATATTTTTTGGCAGCCACACACAACAAACAAACTAGAATCCCAATGGAAAAATCCAACTTGAAGAAAAGCAGCAGGCCGACCAAGCAGGCCAGCGACAGGCCCTGAACAAAATCCACCTTCACAAAAGATCGTGGCAGCTAGAGACAACAAGCAAACTAGAAGCCCAATGGACAAAATCCAACTTCAAGAAAAGCAGCAGGCCGACCAAGCAGGCCAGTGACAGGCCCTGAAAAAAATCCACCTTCACCAAAAAATATGGCAGCTAGAGACAACAAGCAAACTAGAAGCCCAATGGAAAAATCCCACTTCAAGAAAAGCAGCAGGCCCAGTGACAGGCCCTGAAAAACATCCACCTTCACCACAAAATATGGCAGCTAGAGACAACAAGCAAATGGGAAGCTCTGCTGAAGAAATCCCACTCCATGAAAAGCAGCAGGCCGACCAAGCAGGCCAGCGACAGGCCCTGAAAAAACCGAACTGCACAAAAAAAACTGGCAGCCACACAACAAGCAAACTAGAATCCCAATGGAAAAATCCCACTTCAAGAAAAACAGCAGGACGACCAGGCAGGCCAGCGACAGGCACTGAAAAAAAATCACCTTCACAAAAATTTGGCAGCTAGAGACAACAAGCAAATGGGAAGCTCTACTGAAGAAATCCCAATCCATGAAAAGCAGCAGGCCGACCAAGCAGGCCAGTGACAGGCCCTGAAAAAAACCAACTGCCAAAAAAGCAACTGGCAGCCACACACAACAAGCAAACTAGAAGCCCAATGGAAAAACTCCAACTTCAAGAAAAGCAGCAGGCCCACCAAGCAGGCCAGTGACAGGCCTTGAAAGAATCCACCTTGACCAAAGAAAGTGGCAGCCACACTCAACAAGCAAACTAGAAGCCCAATGGACAAAATCCAACTTCAAGAAAAACAGTAGGCCCACCAAGCAGGCCAGTGACAGGCCCTGAAAAAAGTCCACCTTCACAGAAAAATGGCAGCTAGAGACAACAAGCAAACTAGAAGCCCAATGGACAAATCCCACTCCATGAAAAGCAGCAGGGCGACCAAGCAAGCCAGTGACAGGCCTTGAAAAATACCAACTGCGCAAAAAAATGCATTTGTTCTTTTTTGTTTTTTTGAACTCCCCAGGTAAAGAAACTTCATTTTTGGAACTGGTTTGTTCGAACTCCCCAGGTGAAGAAACATCGCTGTTGGGACTCGGGATTTTGAACTTTTTGAACTTTTTGAACTCCCTCCCCAAGTAAAGAAACATCACTATTGGGACTCGGGATTTTGAACTTTTTGAACTCCCCAAGTAAAGAAACATCACTGTGGGGGCCCGGTGTTTTGAACTTTTTGAACTTGTTGAACTCCCCAAGTAAAGAAACATCACTTTGGGGCCCGGTTTTTTTTGTTTTTTTTTGAACTTTGCTGGTCTCCCCAAATCAGGAACTAGGATTCGAGGGACCCTGGATGTTGACATAATATGTTTTTCCAAAATTCCCAAGTAAAGAAGCATGACTTGAGCGACCCAACTTGGGTAACTGCCACCAACCCAAACTAAATTAAACAAGCGGCCCCTCCAAACAACAAACCCAAACTAAATGGAAAAAGCGGCCCCTCCCCACAACCAACCCAAACTAAATGAAACAAGCGGCCCCTCTGGAAACAGCGGGCCCCTCCAAACTACCAACCAAAACTAAATGAATCAAATGGCCCCTCCAAACCAGCAACCGAAACTAACGGAAAACCGGCCCCCTGCAAACTGCCTACCCAAACTAAATGAACAAACCCAAACTAAGTGGAAAAAGCGGCCCCTCCCCACAACCAACCCAAACTAAATGAAACAAGCGGCCCCTCTGGAAACAGCGGGCCCCTCCAAACTACCAACCAAAACTAAATGAATCAAATGGCCCCTCCAAACCAGCAACCGAAACTAACGGAAAACCGGCCCCCTGCAAACTGCCTACCCAAACTAAATGAACAAACCCAAACTAAGTGGAAAAAGCGGCCCGCTCCAAACCTCTTCTTTGCAAAGCCAGGCTTTCCCTCTTTGTTTTTTACGCTTGGGGATTCTCAGATACTTATTTTACTGTAACAAGTACACATTTTATTGCGCCAGGATGATGCCGTTGTTCGGATTTCGATTATATATGGCTATGACTTTTTAAAGGTATGTGACGCCCGACGCAGCGCGATTCTTGGCAAGGAGGTATGTAACAGGGGCTCTTGTTAGTCTGTCATGAGAGAAAAGTGCTTGACACCTCCGCAGTTCCAGCACGAAAGTCGCAACTATTGATTCATCCGGCCCCTTGCTATTTTCTTCTGCTGAAGGGCAAGCTCCTTGCAACTCTGTACATGAGTTTATCTTTTTATATCTTTTTAATCCTTTTGTAATCGTTGTTTAATCTGTTTTTCATGTTTTCTATATTTTTCTTATCTTTTTTATTATCTTGTTTATCTTTTTTCTTAACCTTTTTGAATTTAAATCTTTTTGTATCTTTTTTACATCTGTTTTTCTATCTTTAGTAGAAGAAACACTAGATACTAAGTTCAGACTACGTGTCCGGTATCTAGACTATCTACTTACTTTCTCTTATATCTGCATTATCTTGCCACGAGGCTTCTTAGCACGCACACACACACACACACCCACCCACGCTCACGCCCACGCCCTCGCGCGCGCGCACGCCCCACCGCGCGCGCCTGCCCGCCCGCCCGCCCACGGACACGGACACGCGCGCGCACGCGCATGCACACGCACACGCGCGCGCACAACCGCACGTTTATGCACGCGCGCGCGCACGCGTGCGCACACGCGCTCGCACACACCCGCGCGCACGCGCACGCACAATCACACACCCGAGCACACCCACCCACCCACCCACCCACGCACGCACGCACGCGGACACGCACGCGCGCGCGCATGCGCACGCACACGCGCACGCGCACACACACTCGCGCACACGCTCACGCACACGCACACGCACACGCACACCCACACACCCACCCACCCACCCACCCATCCACCCACCCACCCACCGACCCACGCACGGGCACGCGCACGCACGGGCGCTCGCGCACGCACACGCACACGTACACGTACACACACACACACACACACGCAGGCCCGCACATGCCTGCACACGGCCGCGCGCGCCCGCATGCCCGCTCGACCACGCCCGGACGCCCACACGCCCACGCTCATTTGCACGCACACGCGCACACGCGCTCGCGCGCAACCCAACACAGAACACAACACATCAAACACACAAGACAACACGCCTTGAAACGCATTACGCACCACACAACGCAAAACAAAACACGCAGCGGCTGCGAGACGCAATGCGCACACGCACACACACACACACACACACACGACTCAAGATGCAACAATCAGGACAGCGGCTGCAAGTGTCAGTGCGTGTGCGTGCGTGACTGCGTGACTGTGTGTGCAAGTGCCAGTGTGTGTGTGTGTCTGTGTGTGTGTGTGTGTGCGGGACGTGGGGTGTGTAGAGTGGTGCAGCGCGCAACGTCGCAGCCGGTGTGGTGTGGTGTGGTGTGGTGTGGTGTGGTGTGGTGTGGAGTGTTGCGCTGTGATGTTCACTCTCTCGCTGGCACGCGCAAGTGACCATGCTTCGACAGCCGTCGCTTGAGGCAACAGCACATGCATTCAAACCAACCTGGACTCCTCTGGCGAGTTCGAGTCGGAGACCGCGGCTACGCTTGCACTTAGAGTGCTAACTAGAGTTGGGCAAGATTGTGGTCCAATCACCGTGCCGGCGTTCCTTTTGTCAAACGACGTGACATGACACATGTTGACCGAATTTGTCAGCACGCCTTCGGTGCCTCAAAGCCACAACAGGGCACGTGTTGGAGCGAGCGTGCCGTTGAGTTGGCAGAGTTTCCCAAGGTCACCTGCCTTCCTCCAGGAGAGAAGTGCTCCCCGGGCAAGAACATGAAGCGCTGTCCCTCGGGCGCGGTGCTTCCAGCCGCTTCGAAGTGCGTAAACTTGCGCCTTGCCCAGACAAAATGCATCCGAACACACCGGGCTAAGTGAGTTGCCTTGCCTGAAGGCGTCCTCTTCGCAATGATGTCCTTATTGATGGGGAACAGCCCAATGAAGTGGAAGCGTGTCAAAACCATTCTCTTTATTTCCTTAGCTAAGCCATCTGCCACCCTTTGATGGCCAAGGTTTTTCCCCTTCCAACAAGGGTTTTTCCTCGTCTGTCATTGTGCGAAGCTGTAGGGCACTGCGATGACGATTCTGCCGTACGCGGTGTTTCCTTGTTTGTTAGCCGGCGTCCATTTCCAAGGCTGCGCTCGGCTGGCGCAGGTCACACTGGGGATGTGAAACGCCGAGGTACGGCACTTCCAATGTTACAACGGTCGATGGCACTCAGAAGGAGAAGACCACTGTGTACATCACTCTGACAGGAACAAGCTACTGGACTGCTGAGATCAGGGAATCAGGGCTGGGCGGGGTTGGCAAACCGTGTGAGCAGACTTGATCAGGACAACACAAGGGCAATTTCATGTTCGGACTAGTAGATCTGTTGAAGGTATGAAAAGCTATGCTTGGCATTATTTGACTGTGCTAGATGTCTGTGTGCGAACACAAGGACACACCCACACAAGTTCCCTTCCACTTTTAGCGACCCTGCCTACGCTCCCGAACCACCTCGGCTGGCTTAGTGGCCCACTCCAGATGGGTGAACCCGCGCACGGCCCTTGTCAAGTCCTGGAACTTCGGACAAAGCGCCGCAAGAGAAACATAGGGAAGGGCAGCGGGAACACAGCGAAGCATGTAGATGCCGAAAACCGAGACAAGCTGGGACTTGGCCCAGCTTTTTGGCAGCTTGGACGGTCAGCGATCAACATCGAGAATTGGGATCCTCATCGATTTGACAGTCTGAGACAGAGCCTCATTGCGCCTGCGGGGTCTGTGTTCATTTGTGTTGTTTCTCGCAACTCATGGGAATGCTAGACATGGTTTTGGCTTCCCTATAAACGCCATAAGGGCGTCGCCCAATTTAGGACTTCACCCATGGAAACGAAGCGGCTCGCGAGGTGAGAAAGCGGCGTCCAAATCCGACACGTCCAGGGTCAAGCTCAACGGCGTGCCATGTCTCAGACCGGTGCCAGTGGCAGGGCCAAAGGGTCAACGTTCGAACCGCGTTCGCACGGGGAGCTGACTGGCTTGCCATGCTTGCCCTTACGTCGGGCGTGGCCAATGCTCCATGCCCGAATCTGTCGAGGTAAGGGAATAGACTTTTCATCCAGTTGGCTTTTGGGCACTGAGCTGTTTGCAGCCATGGCTCAAGTTTTGTGTTTCTGATTGTGTTTGTGTGCTTGCGGTTGAGTTTTTGCTTGTGTGAGTTGCCCGTTTGATCGTGCGTGTGTGCGTGAGTTTGGACTGGATGCGTATTGGTGCATTTCCCGATCGCAGCCATTCAGCCATTTAGCCAGCCACTTGGAGTGGCTGAGTGGCTGAGTGGCTGGGTGTCAGATGGCTGGTGGTGGGCTCAGAGCGGCTGAGTAGTGGCTGAGTGGCTAGGGGTCAGAGTGGCTGAGTGGCTGGGTGTCTAGTGAAGAGGGCGCTTTGTGAGAGTGTCTTTGTCCACTTTCAGGGAGGCAAGGTGAAATTCAGAAAGGTTATTTTTGTGAATCCAGGTTGTTAAGGTTGCGATGCCGAGCGTCAGAGTGGCTGCACGCTTGAGTGGCAAGAAGCTGTACTTCAATACTTACCGTGGTTAAACTCCGTGGTTTCAAGAGAATATCATGCATTTTTCGATTTTGATGAGTTGGATTAGCAAGGAACATTACCTCTTTGCGCGAGCGTCTTGTTCCACATTTAATGAAGCCGTGAAACATTACCAAAAGGCACTTCAATATTGGCTCTCTTTTGGCAAACCTAGGCTGTCAAGACATCTGCATGCCTTTATTTTATTTTGGACCGCTAAGTTTGATTACCAAGAAAAAGGGACCCCTTGTGAAGAAGGCGCTTTGTGAGAGTGTCTTTGTGCACTTTCAGGGAGGCAGGGTGAAATTCAGAAACGGCACCTTAATATTGGAGTTATTTTTAGGAACCTAGGTTGTTAAGGTTGCAATTCCGAGCGTCAGAGTGGCTGAGCGGCTGAATGGCAAGAAGATGAACTTCAATACTTACAGTGTTTTTAAATCTATGTTTTCAAGACAATTTCATGCGTTCTTCGACGTTGATGAATCGGATCAGCAAGCAAATAAATCCCCTTTTGTGAGAGTGTTTGTCCACATTCAATTAACGTGCAGGGGAGCAATGAACTGCGCATGTGTGTGTGTGTGCGCTTGTGTCTTTTTTGCTTGCGTGCAGAAGCACGAACACAAGCAGCTCCTTTTTGGGGCCCGAGGCGCTGCAGCTGCCGGCGGAGCTGAAGTCCAGCATGTCGATCGCCACGGCGTCCTCTCGACGCCTCAGCTGCTGGGCCCGTTTTTTGAGGCCCCTTTTGGAGTGGTAAATGGACACCAAAGGAACAATCACCATGTCTTTTTTGGGTGGGGGAGGGTGATATACCCCAAACATCCCAAACAAAAGCAACAAGTGGAGGTTTAAAGTACATTCGCCTCCAATGATGGAAGCTGACCAGAACAAAAACCTCTGAAGGACGAACCCTTTCCTTGTCGGGAGCCCTTCAGAACTCATTTCCATGATTGTTGGAAGGAGGCTAGGTCGTGTGTGTGTGTGTGTGAGAGTCTTTGCGCTTGTGTCTCTGTGCTCGATCAAAATGAAGTATGTTTTGTGAAGACGTGCGAAGTGCCAAAGGGAGGTGTTGACCGCTCGGGCAGGACTTCTTTTCGACAGCCCAGGCAACGGCCGCAAGCTCACGGAGACCAAGCAAGTGCTGGCCTTCACAGTGGAAAACACAGGAGGGCCAGTGCTTTGCTCCGGTTTCCTAGACGTCTTTGATGTTTTCTACCGCTCTCAAACCAGTTCAAGGAAGGAGTGCCAGTGGATTTAATGTCGATTCAGACCCTACTCAGTGTGCGCGTTGTGAGCCAGACGCTCAATCTTTCTCGTTGCGGTGCGTTTGGCAGAGCTTGGTTTGTTTGAGCCATAAGGCTTGGCTCTTTCTTGGAGGAAAGAGCTCCGTGTCCCCTTCTGCGGTGGGCGAGCAACTGAAGCAGATGGTGACCAGCAGCAATCCGGAGCTGACCAAGGCTATGAGTTCCGTCGGCGGCATCGACGCACAGGCCGGCTGAGATATCCTTTGCGCCTTGAAGAGTGAGACCCTTGTTCCGTTGAACGGAAGCAGAGAAGGCTGCTTATTCGAGGGCTGCGCGGCGCACCAGCTGTGCTGGCTGTAGGATTTGGAGCATCCTCAAAGAACAGCGAGCGAGTAGTGAGCATGTTTTTCTGTAGGCGCCTTTTGCAAGCCATTTGTTGCCTCATTTTGTACGGTGGTTTCCGTGCCTTATGGTTGCCTTACCAATGAACCTGATATGAACCTGATCACACCTGGGACCAACTTGAAACGACGCAGCGCAGGTGGCCGACCCGATTCGGAGAGCATGGCGTAAAATCCTTCATGGCGAGTCTGGCGCTAGGTACCTACAGTGCCAACATCCAATTATGTTTGAAGCGTCTAAGAAAGCTCTAAAGAGCAGCTTCATTTATGTAAAGGGCTTGTGGTAACAGAGGCCGCGAAAGGAAAACATGCAGTCGGGTAAGTGCGCGGAAGCATGTTGTTCTAGGTTTTGCGCGTAAGGTTCATGTCTTTTTCGCACAACTGGGCGGACTTTTTTCCGCGCAGGCTCCGGGGAAGCGGGGGTTGCGGCTTTGGCGCACTAGATTCTTGGACCTTGCCACTTTGTCAGCTGAAGCCGCCAAAGGCACTTCGACTGAGCGTACGGACAGGTCGCAAGCTTGGAACAGCGTAGAAGCCTATCATTCGCGTGGTCAACAGATCCGCTTTGGTGGTTTCGCCGTGTTCGCGTGGGCGGTTGCTATGCACTCTCGAAGGCCACCCTCGCAGCGGGGCTTGAGTTCAGATAAACACTTGAACAAGATCGAAGCGTGGTAGAGAAGCCCAATAGGTGCTTGACAAAAACCACTCTCGTGAGCCATCGTTGCTGACAAACGAGATGAAAGCAACATGTCTGGCGTTGATCTTAGCCTCTTTTTTCTTCAGGGCATTCCTGACCTCTTCGACCCCAGAGGATGAGATCGGGCAAACGAGGGGCAACTGGCCTGGCACGATGCCGCTCTACATGCCCTGGACCCTTGCGTCGGGGCTGGGTTTAGGGGCAGACCTCTGCGCGATAGACCGAGGCAGGTCCTTTTTCCCTGCCCCCAGGCAAAAACACATTGCACAGGCTTACTGCGGCTGTGAGTGAGAAAGAAGCCGGGGTAGCAGGAAGTTTAAGCAGGCCAGATTTGATGAGTGGCAGTTGCCCAACGCGCCTTTGGTTCTGGCCAGGCTGGCGTCAACGTTGACCAGTCCAGCACGAAGGTGGTGACCCGAGCTCAGGCGGCCAAGGACAAACGAGCCGCCCAGGCGGGAGTGATTGACCCTGACACAGAGGGCAGACGTGAGACATGGTGAAGCTGATGGTTGAAAAGGAGCCTGTGCACCCGGAGTGTGACTAGACAGATTTCGTAGCCGAACCAAGAACATGGATCCTTGAACGACCTTCGAAACAAGCCCGAGCGGAGCCCATCGGAACTTGATAGACGAGCGTTGGTCGCTTTAAGTCGCTTGAGGGCGACTCTGATTCGCAGCTCTTCATTGGAATGCCTGCAGTCGTGTTCTTCCGGACCTAGATGTCGACCCTTGCAGCCTGCGAGCCAGGCTGGGATTACCACCCTGACTACAACCACTGCCGAGGCGCAGTGGTTTGTTGTGCTTTCTTTGCCTCAGATTTGGCGCTGTCTGCCGGATGGACATAGTCTGCATAATTTTGAGAACTTTGGTATTAGCACATAGAATATGCTTTCAGTGTATGTGGATAATGTCAGTGCACGATGAGTAACCCCCCCGATTAAAGGTTCCCTTTTGCCAATAAAAGGGCTAACACCGTTTGCCAAAAACAAAGCCTACCTAATCATTTTTGGGGTCCCTGCCCCGCGGAAAGGTTCCTGGCAGCCCCCAAGCCAAGAAACAGGGGCTTTCCTTTTTGCCTAGTATGTGCCTAGTACTTAGTTTTGGCTTGTCGAAACCATGTCAACCTTGACGGGTCCCTTACTATTCAGGGGTGACCATGATCATAGATGGACTTTGTACCCTTGGGATTTCCCTTGGCCTCATTGCATCTAGTTTGGCGCTTGAACCAATTCTGTAGGCAAAAGATTGCAACTGAGTCTAGAGATGAGAGGCGATGCGCTAAACATGACTCCTTGTGGCTTTGGAATCCTTGTTGCCAGAGGCCACGACGGCAGCCGCAACCACGGCCGCTGGAACCACAGCTGCCGGAACGACGGCCGCCGGAACCACGGCCGCCGGAACCACGGCCGCCGGAACCACGGCCGCCGGAACCACGACTTCAGAGAACGTCGGGAGCACTACGAGCGGGATGAGCGGGACAGAGTACAATAGCAACGCAAATGGCAAGGTGAAAATCAAACAAACTGCCACAAGCCAGGAAAAGAACTGTTGGGCCACCGAAGTTTGGGGTAAAAGCAGCGGCCAAAGTCATGCAATATCAAAAGTCAAGTTTGTTGCATAGAGAGAGGGAGAGAGAGAGAGAGAGAGGTCTAAGAGTCCCCACTGAGGTGCTGTTGAAATCTTCCCAAATGGTGACCGCATGTTATGCAGTGCTGTGAGAGGACATCTGAAGTCACCTCAACCACGACACTGGATGTCAGGAGCTGAGCCGAAGAGACATGGACGTCAGTGTTGGAAGAGACATGAATTCATGAATCTGAGCCTTTCTGGTTACTCAAAAACAAAAAGGCCAGCGGCGTAGGCTCCGTTTGCTCAGGCCACCACGGGCGCCTTACCTGAGATTCTCGGGGAAGCGGGGGGTTGGCTGCGCGCTCAACTCTCACAGGGGCCCAAAGGCAGAAGTCGTCCGTGCAAGTGACGGATGTTGCACCGGCAAATGCTCTCATGTGGACTGAGAGCATTGCCAGTTGAGGAGATGTGGTCCTTGACCACGAAACGGATTTTCGTTGCGGCAATACACAACATATACACCATGATAAGGTTTCTGAACCCAAGTGGGGTGCCTGAAACAATGAGAATTTGTTTTGTGACAAGTATGAGTTTTTGTGATTGCACCATAGCATTTAGGTGGAGGATGGACGTATGCCACTCTCGTGGTAAGACCTACACCAGTAGCAAATTCTCCGTTTTGCTGCCAAGTTTCTGTGAGTTCTTGGTTTGGCTTCAAAGAATAGGTCGGAGCTGAGGCTGAGGCTAGCGCATCAGACATCAAGGCATTGAAGTTGGACTTGAGTTCCGGGATGATGTCATGATTTGGGCACACACCCTTGAGGTGGGGTGACTTGTGGATCCTGTTCCTCTTGAAAAAGGGAAGGATCGACATACCCGTGTTTGCTATGCAACAGACCCTTCAAATTTCTGAGCTGGAGCATGCAGTGCGGTGTGGCCAGTGTGTCCCAGGGCCTGTTTATTATTATTTTTTTCCTCAAAGGCTCTTCAAAGAGGGTGGTTTCCTAAAAGCAACCCAAAAGCAACCAAGGGGTTTCCCCCTAAAAGCAGGTTTCCCCCAAGGGGTTTCCCCCAAGGGGTGGTTTTCAAAATAGGTTTCCCCCTACAAGCAACCCAAGGGTGCCCCCATGGATCCGTTAAGGAGAAGAAGGCGGGCAAATCCCCAGCTCCGCGCGGGGCAGCTTGGCCAGCATCTCGGCCAGTGACCAAATGAGACGTGGCTGTTGTCAAAAAGATAGGGTAACCCCCAAATGGAACCTAGTAACTTAGTAAGTGGAACCATGGACCAAGTTTTTGCATTTTGTTTTCCAGGTGGTTTAATTTTGACCCAGACCCATGTGTCGATTGTGATCTGGTCAAATTTTCAACCACCAGACCGCAGGTTTGAGTCCTGGCCATTTCCACGGCTTGCATGTTGGGTTTTTGATCAGCCAGTTTGATTTAAAGATGCAAGGTTTTTTTGTCACCTCGTCAGACTGAGGTTCCTTCAGTGCGCTTGGTCTGCTCGCTGTGGTGATATTTGCATGAACTTGGTCTCAATCACGCATCAAATGTATTTCGGTACCACGTGAGCCGGATGCACTACGATGGTCTAGCACTACGATAGTCCGGCCTTTGTGGTCATTCATTGAACCAACTCATTTTTGGTTTTCAGCTCTTATCAGGAGCTGTTACTTAGATCGCAGCGGAGTTCGTGCAGCAAGAATGGCCAAGCCTTTCTTCTGTACGAGCGCATCAACTTTTACCCTCCGAGATTGCTTGAGATTTGAGGCTAGTATTCTCGAGAGGTGCTCCCGTGTCCTTTCCTAGGGGCTTGCAAGGCCCCTGACCCGGGCAGTAGATCGAACTGTTGGATTCCAGGGGCAGACTGACTGCTCCTCGCATCCACGTCTCTTGATTTTATGTTTATCCTTGCGAGATTGCTTGGGCCATGGGATAGAGCATTCTGGAGGGGTGCTCTCTCTCGGTCCTTTTCGGGGGCTTGCTGACAAGGCCCTGACCCGAGCAGTAGATCGAACTGTTGGATTCCAGGGGCAGACCGACCGCTCCTCGCATCCATGACTCTTTGATTCTCGGTCGGGTTTTGAGAAAAGACTGCATGTGTCGGACATGCAGGCATGTCAGAGAAGCCAAAACAAATCACGAGGCACAACTCTGCAGCTTGCAGAATTCAAGGCAGAGTAGATCAGTGAGCCATCAGCCCTGATTCAATGTCCTGCAATGGTTCCAAGTTTCTTCCACCTCATGGGATTGGGTTTGATCTGTTTGTTGCACCCCACACATCTTCCACAAAACGCATATCTTGCTTGCATCTCAATCATGTGCGTAGCATGTGTTTGGAGCCAACTGTTTTGACCCCTATCAACAGGTCACCCAACAAATTCGACAAGGTGCTTCTCAGCCCGATGTGCCATGTCTGATACGAGCTGGGGATGTCAGAGCGTGGAGGCTGGACTTTGGAGGTTAAAATAACTCCGCTCAGTGAGACAATGGACAACACCTTGCGAAATGTGTGCCTCTGTGGCGCATCCGGATGCTGCACCTGGCCCTTTGTGCCAGGAATGCGCTGTTCCCACCTGGGACCATGCCACAGGCCAGATGTTGGTTCCACTGCACTTGGTTAGTTACCTTGTACCGTTCCTCAAAGGTCCAACCCGTTTTGGCACTTATTTCAAATTGTGCCCCAACTCGCCCTGAAAAGCTGGCCCGGTGCTTTGGTGGAGTACTCTGTCCTGGTGTTTTGGTACATGGCCAACGGGGCATTACCTACGCGAGTGGAGGGAGGGGATGCCGTGCAACGAGCCTTGAGATTGCGGTCGCCAGGCCAATTGCTGGTCGCAGCCCTCCCGGCTTGACTTGACTCCGGGTCGCACCTGCGCACCTGAGCTCCTTGAATATCCCACTCGTGCAGTTTCTTCCATCAGATCTCGAGCTCTCGCCAGGGTACCATGTGGAGCTTGTTCGTGCTCTGCGGCAGACACGACCTGAGGGATGCCACACGGATTGCGTTCCGAGATGCTCTCAATTCACCGGTTCCGACGCGCCGAGTTCTGTGGACATGGCTAGCGCCTTTCATCAATTTCGACTTCCGCGGCACCTTTGGCCGCTACCAGCCCTGGTCCCAAGTTACAGCGGGGAAGTGCGTCCTTTCTTTCCGCTGTGCCAAGTTTCGACAGTTCTCACTTGGGTGACGCTGACAAACCATGATGGTTCTGCTGTTGAGGTAAGAGTCAGTTTCCTTTGCAACCAACTTGGAGAGACTTTGAATTGTCAAAGAACGTGGGAGTGTCTTTTTGATGGTACCCTTTGTGGGGTTGGTTTAAAGGGAAACCCAAAGCAACACCAACCATCTTTGGGGATCCCCGCCATCTGGGCGTTCCGAAGCGAGTCGCAACAACGGCCGAGGCATGGCCTGGCGTCCGCCGGCGTGGGGGCCGGGATTTGCTTAACAGGCGGGGCCCCGAGCTTCGCTCGATGGTGACGAGCTTCGCTCGATGGCGAGCGGTCGGGTCGAAAAGATGCGGCTCAAACATGGGAATCAGGCATTCCAAAACGGTGGACGCCTGGCAAATGGAAAGGTAGGAAACCTGCGTAACGCCGGCTTGTTGATTCTGAGCCACGCCCATGTCATTGGCCCAAAACACTGCTTCTTGGTCTGTATGTGACTCACAGGGCAGATTACAACCTACCAGTGAAGCTGAGCACGTTTTGCCTTTGGACAATTGGAGTCAGCCACAGTCACTCCCGAAGGGTTGAGTGTTCAGCGTGCACTGACTGTCGGACACGTTGCCACGCTTGTGATGGCTCTGAGCGCCATGAAAGTTCCCATGGAATGCCTTAGAGCACAGCTGAAAGGAAGCAAGGCGCAAGCCGGCGCGCTTCGCGTCCGCAAGGCATCTACATTCTTCAGTGTATCACCTTCATGCACAGATCCATAGTGCCAGCCTCGGAGCAGCCGCTTCAGCTGACTAAAAATGGCCACGCCGGCGAGAGCTAAACTCCCGAGGTGGGCTTTGTGGACCCCCTACTTCACGCCTTTGAGATGCTTGGCACGGGGCCCGAAAAGACGCACTGTGTGGGGAGACGCAGGGAGGTTTGCCGGCTAGGGGCATCCAGGGGCATCCAGGCACAATGTGGAGGCAACCCAAGGATCTCAGGATCGAGTAGCTTTCCGCGAAGTGAGGTGATACGTTTGGTGTTGTTGGCGTCAACATGCGATGTGTTGGCCTGTATCTTGCAATCTGTCTTTGCCCTCTGCCCCTCCGGTTGGCACTGGGCGGCTTGCTCTACACTCAGGCACTCTCATCTCACTCCTAGACGTGGGCGCACGGTGGGCATACGCTGGGCTCTCAGCTGTTTGCATGTCTTTCATGTTGTACAGCTGGACATCGAGGTCTGTATCGACATCCCTCACCCTTGCTAAGCGAGTCAATCGTGTGCTTAAATTGCCATTCGTGGATGCATCCACGATTCGACGCGCACTGATTTGCACTGGTTAGCATTGATTTGCACTGGTCCGCACTGGTGCGCACCGATTCGCACCAATTCGCACCGGTTCGCACCAACTCGCACCAGTTCGTGCTTGTTCGCACCGGTTCGTAACTTGTATCACGCATTGGCTGATTGATGTCTCATGAGTGCTCTTCTTTTGCGTTCTGCAAGAAACAGTCATGGTAGTTTCCCATGTGTGCACATTTCCCGCTTTGTTGACATGTGATTCGCCGGAAGGGAAAGGTTCCGTTCTTTTTTGGCAAGTGTTTCTTCACAACACTCGTGCAACATCAGCTTCTGCGCAAGCACATGTCTGGATTTTTTTTCAGCCCAAGTGCAGTTGGAACCACTCAGTCTTGCGCAAACCGCTGAAACCCGCGCAAGCCCGTGCAGACCAGTGCGAGTATAAACATCGCTTTCATGAAACTTGGTTGTTTCATGAGATGTGGTTGCTTGAAGGTTGGGCTCAAATCTTTTGCCTCAGCTAGATGATGTCTTTCCACCCATCCCTCCCTAGCCAAGGTGTTCTCGTCACGCCTCAGCGAAGCAATCTGAAGACCCTATCATAGCTGCGAACAATGCGCCAATGCTCTGAGAGGGCTTTGGGGTCACATGGTTCCATGAAATAGAGTGAGTGCCTTGCCTAGCCGAAGTGTTCTTTGAACACCTCGGCTAGGAGTACCTCCGAGGGTTGCCCCGGTCTAGCCGAGGAACAGGCTAAAGATGCCGGTTCTGATCCTTGAAGTTTCAGCTGGCTTTGGTTTTGTAACACGATGTTTAAATCAGTAGCAGTGCTGAGTCCGTATGGGTTTGTGCTGGTTGGCGCGGGTTCGCACAGGTTTGTGCGGGTAATTACTGTATAAGGGACTTTCGACTAGCTGAGTCGCTTCGTGAAGGGTAGTTGCACACGCTAGTCTCTAAGTAGCAAGAAAAACAGAAGGCATGCAATAATCCGAAACCCATGCCAACCCGCGCATGCCCGTGCAAACCCGCGCAAACCCGTGCGAACGCGCGCAAACCCGGGCAAAACCCGAGCAAACCTGTGCATACCCGCGCACACCTGTGCAAACCTGTGCCAACCTACGCAATTCCGCACAACACATATGCGCAAGCCGAGTTCGGACGCACTTCCCCCCAAGCTGTGAATTGCTGTATGCCCAGCTAGTAAGACAGGGCTATGCTGATTTACAGTTTGCACATCGTGCAAGCGCTGAGATGTGCTGCGATGGCTTCTGGCAGGCTGGGACTCGGAGCTGGTGTTCAAAGAGTGACCAACAGGAAGCGACCCCCAGGAAGGTGGACCCCCCCCCTCTTAAGGCCACAAATGAACTTAACAGCTGGCATGGCTATCGGCTAGAGCTTTCGTTCGGAACACAGCAAGCGCATTGATTATGAGGGCCTCGCCCTTGACTATTGCCTGTTGGGAGGTTCAACCTTTCCTGCTTGGCCAGTGCCTGGCCTTGCCAGTTGATGTTGCACAGCTTCAACGGGAACCTCTTCGCCCGGCAGCTAAGAGAGGATAGTAACGCCAAAGACGCTTCGGCTTGCACCAATGACGCGCGACATGACCAGGATGCCAAGACGCCCCACCGAAAATGGGCGGTGTCTCCATTTTGAGCGAAGGACAAGACATTTGAAGACCAGTTTGCACAGGTGGTGTCCGTCCTTCGCATGCCCTTCAATAGCCTGCATGTTGGTGTGTCGAGGCTGTTACCCGCCTACCACCGCTGCTGCTGCTACTCCAACTCCTCCAACTCCTACGCCTGCTCCTACTACTCCCACTCCCACTCTTACTCCTACTACTCCGCCTCCTCTACTCCTACTCCTACTCCTTCTGCTTTTGCTCCTACTGCAAACTCCTCCTACTCCTCCTGCTCCTGCTACTGCTACTATTCCTGCCACTACCACAAGTACTGCTGGCAGTGCTGCTGGTACTGCACCTAGAAAGTTTCTGCTGCTGCTGCTGCGACTTTTGCCCGACGCTCGATAGAGTTGAGCAGCCTCTCAACCCCAAACCAGTCGTGACCGTTCACCACGTGGGCAGATGCTCAGGTGGATTGCGTGGTCAGCACCTCTACCGTGGGCCTAGGCCGCCAGCTTTCGCAGGGCATGTTGATTTGGTTCGCAGACATGGGACAGACTGGCGCTGGTCGGCGTCAGGTATCGTGGCAGGTCCGCCAGGAGAAGGCAGGAAGCATGGGCTTGGGAGCCCTGTAGATCCACCCTGCCTAGCTGCGGATCCTTTGAAGCGACATTTGTGCCGACACCATGGAGCAAACGTCTTTTTCATGAGACATGTCGTATTCTTCTACTGAGTTTGGCAAGAGTTGGACGAGAGCTAACAAAGCCTTTGCCACGCAGAAAAGCGGACGTGGTGGTCTCTAGCGTTTCTTGCCAGCATCCATGTCTTCCGTCGGCAGCCCAGCGCACAATGTCTTTCAGGCAAATAACGTCTCCTCCACACGCCGCGTGTCGCATGGAGTTTTTTGAGGGAGAATCTCATTGTCTCATTGCGTGCGACTTTTTCTTTCTCATGGGGGGGGGGGCGCTTTTTCTTCGGCTTGGCTCAACACGCAGACTTTTGCCCGTGCAGTCGCCCGAGGTTGCCTCAAATGCCTCGCCCGGGCGGACACCGGAAAGGGCGACGGCAACTCCAAGAGGCGGTGCAGAGCCGCGTCGATGTACGCGAAACGCGCCCTTCCCACCCAGGAAAGGTTCTGGGAACCGTCTTAGGTATTCTCGGCTCGCGCCTTCTTTGGGTCCCGGTGTTCGTACCAATGACCACAAGGAGTGGGAGAGGCGTCAACTCCCAGACACGTATTCACCCAGTGGGGTGCTTGGTTTCTGTGGGACAGGCAGATCCTCTACGCGAGTGTCATGGTGTTCACCAGCGGGTTCCTGGCCCGTGTCTCTGATGCCGGCTTGCTAGACAGTGGAAAAAGTTGCAGAGCCCATTCCAAACCCAGGTCCACCAGGTAGTTGAAGGCAAAGGATGTACCATGTCAATGTGTGTTTGGCTCTCCTTAGAGAAAAATGGCGCAATGGGTGCAAGGCTAGGAAACAAGACTCGCGCCCAGTTTGCGGCCATCATCATGACGCTCGAGATCCTGGGTCCACGACCAGGCGCTAGGGTGAACCGACCAAGACGCCAGCAAGAAACGCCGCTGCAAATACGGCAAGCGACGGCTTGTTTTGAGGCTCGGATGCTGAGGATAAACTTCCAGGCCCAGCACTTTGACAATCATGAATTCGAATCGTTTGCTCAGGTCGAGTGAGTTATGCACTTCCTTATAATACTTCGTTCAAGCTTTCGGAGTTGCAATGGGTTGTTGCAGAGACAACAACTTGTCGAATTCCAGGTCCATATTTGATGTTGGTGTGGATAGTCTCTTGAGGCTCGGAGGTTCCCTGGACGATGTCAGACGGCCTGGCTGCTTCGCTGCATGGGATGATGAGAAAGGCTGTGCCCTCGCGCAACAAAAGAAGCACAGATTTGGGATGGCAGGGAACAAATTTGTGACCAGGCTTATGGGGTTTGTGTTTGGATGTCAGGGCAGAGGCACAGAGAGAGTCGCGCAACTGTCTGAAAGCAGGCTGCACTTGCACCACACAGAGCACAGCCAATGCGGTTGCGATCTGTTTGAAATCAACTTTCAGCCTTTCCAGCCGTTTTAGTGGCTTCAGCGGGTTCAGCCGCTCACGGAAATTACATGAGGGGGAACATGGCAGAAATGGCACACCAGCCGAAGCAATGCTAGCGGCAGTTTCTAGCAGGAATTGTTGAACGTGGCTGAAACTCTTCCGGGAGAGATCTGTTCTTTTTTCAGGCAGGCGAGGGGTGGTTTGAAAGTCAGTAGGATTCAGTGCGCGACCAACGATTGGCACACCTCACGTGCATCCTTGGCAACTGCACTGCCTTGTTCGATGTCTAACATATACGCCATGAGCCGAGGCCTGGTCCTTGTCGCTCTTCACCTTCTTGGGGAACAGCGCCAAAAGCCTCAGCCAGACCCATCTCTCTTGCTTTTGGACCATAACGCATGGACCCATAGAAAACAAGGTGTCTAAGAGACATGTGCCCCAGCCATCCGATATGTCCGGCAGCTTCAATCCCGAGGGCCGGATGCCCAGCAGCAACTTTGGCCAGGCGTCCGACCTTTCGCCGGGCTCTGGATGAATCAGCTTTTGCGGTTCATTTTGTCTTTGTCTTTGCTCCTGAACTTTGAGATGCGTGCGTTGCGCATGGCCATTGAGATTGAGAAGCTGAATGCCAGGTGGTGTGCCTGATCGGCCTGGGCATTGCCTCCTACCAGGTCGTGAGGCTGGTTGCCAGCGCCGCATGAGCAGCACATAGGTAACAGAAGCTCCTGCGGTTGTACTCACCAGAGTGTTGAACAACTTCGTCAGCAGTCTTGACGTTCTAGTGGGAGCTGAATCACACAGCCTCCCTGGAACCCGGGTGGGTTCTCCCTCACAACTTTTGAAAGGACCTTCGGGTGGGGCGGAGGTGTCACCGGCGAAGTTTGACTCCAGGATAACGCCCGTGGCCATCAGCGCAGTCACGGGCACCGGCAGCTTCGTTGGGCGGCTGGGACGGCATCAGATGCTTTGGGCCAAAGGCGCCATAGGTGTCCTTTTTGGTTGGTTTGGTTGAAAAATTGAGGGCCCTGGTTTACCTGGATTTTCCCAAAAGGACACCTATGGAAGGGGCCCTTCCGACGAAGGTTTCGATTTTTTGTGATTTGACCGAGCGAGGGAATCATTATACATGTGCACGCCCGAAGAGTGTGGAACTATGCAGAGGGTTTCCCGGAAGGGAGCTGTCAGGTTTGCGGAAGCGTTGTGAGTTCACATGAACCTTTGCATTCTTTTGTGCGGGATAGGCATCAAAAAACTTATTAGGGATCAACAAAAATATTAGGGATCAATTCAAAGCTTATTAGGGATCAACAAACAACTTCTTCTCATTCCTATGGGGGGAAGGAAGGAAGGAAGGAAGGAAGGAAGGAAGGAAGGAAGGAAGGAAGGAAGGAAGGAAGGAAGGAAGGAAGGAAGGAAGGAAGGAAGGAAGGAAGGAAGGAAGGAAGGAAGGAAGCGCCCCCCCCCAACCACCCCGCTGATTTGTAGAATGTTTACTGTTAATAACGCACCCTTTGCTGAATCATGCTGAATCATGACTTCTTCGATCATCATCACACTTTGTTGAATCACCACAACCCCCGCGCTGATTTTCAGAATGTTTACAGAGATTTCCGCACGCTTTGCTGAATCATCACTTCTTCGATCCTCATCCCCCTTTGTTGAATCATCACTTCTTCGAACATCATGGGAGGGGCCTGCCGCCCCTTCAACCCCGCTGCTGATTTGTAGAATGCTTACAGAGCTTAACGCACCCTTTGTTGAATCATCACTTCTCCGCCCCCCCCAGCCCCCCCGCTGATTTTCAGAATGTTTACAGAGCTTAACGCGCCCTTTGTTGAATCATCACTTCTTCGATCATCATCCCCCTTTGTTGAAACATCGCTTCTTCGAACATTCTTCGATCATCATCACCCTTTTTTGAAGCATAACTTCTTCGAACATCATGGCGGGGGGCCTGCCGCCCCTTCAACCCCGCTGCTGATTTGTAGAATGCTTACAGAGCTTAACGCACCCTTTGTTGAATCATCACTTCTCCGCCCCCCCCCCCAGCCCCCCCGCTGATTTTCAGAATGTTTACAGAGCTTAACGCGCCCTTTGTTGAATCATCACTTCTTCGATCATCATCCCCCTTTGTTGAAACATCGCTTCTTCGAACATTCTTCGATCATCATCACCCTTTTTTGAAGCATAACTTCTTCGAACATCATGGGGGGGGGGGCCTGCCGCCCCTTCAACCCCGCTGCTGATTTGTAGAATGCTTACAGAGCTTAACGCACCCTTTGTTGAATCATAACTTCTTCGAACATCATGGGGGGGGCGGCCCCCAACCCCCCGGCGAAAGTGCTGCGCCTGCCGCGAAACAATCGCACCTTGCGAAAGTGCTGCGCCTGCCGCGGTGCGAAAATGCTGCACCTGCCACGAACTTTGTACCTGACCTTGAGAAAGTATTTCGCCTGCCATGAAATCTGTACCTGACCTTGCGAAAGTGCTGCGCCTGCCGTGCAAATGTGCACCTGACCTTGCGAAAGTACTGTGCCTGCCACGAAGTCTGCACCTCACCTTGCGAAAGTGCTGCGCCTGCCGCGAAATCTATACCGTACCCTGCGCTAGGCGCGGAATCTGTACCTGACCTTGCGAAAGTGCTGCGCATGCCACGAAATGAAGAAGTTTTTTTTGATGCCTAACAAGTCTTTTTTCTGAGATTTCATTTTAATGGGAAAGTTGACCCCTAAAAAGTTTTTTTTGATCTTCAGGAATATGATTTTTGATGCATACAAAGCTTTTTTTGATCCCTCACCCCCTTTGCGCGCCGATACTCGCAGAAGCAAGATGTTAAGAGGTAGGTTGTGGAGGCAGTCGGAAGCAATGATGAAGCCATGTCGTACCGTCGAAGCAGCTCTGTTGCCCGCAAAAAGGGGCAGGACTAATATGGCGGCAAGGATGAATGGAATAGGCAAGGCCCAGCAAAAATGCTTTGGCCAACTTGCTTGTAGTTATTCATGTTCATGAGACCACCAGTGCTTTTGCTTGCTGAGTTTTTTGGTGGTGTGCCAAGATACGTTGGCCACCGCAAGCAGTGACTTGGCCGGCTGGATGTTTGAACTGCCCCATCTCCGCTTGAGGCGCTACCCCATCGAGAGCAGGCCCGGAGTATGATTAAGTGAGGTAGCACTCAATCCGATTCGTGTGATGGGTGTTCCCAATGCATGGTGCGGCTCTCCGCCCGGCAGACGACTTTGATTCCCTTTGGCGGTGACTCACATATCGCCTTGCGCCGGTCTGAGAGGCTGGGCAGACACCAGGAAGGTCACACCATCATCACTGGCAGCCCGCCTCGCTGGCAAGTTGGCATAGAGTCGTTGGCGGCGTTGGCGTTCTGCAATGCTAGGACGGCCAGGACGGTTATTGACTTCCTCTTTGAGGACAGCTTTAGTGCAGTCCTGGAGGTCATCGCAAGAACTTATGATTGCTGTCATCGCAAGAACTTATGATTGCTTCAGTGTTGCTGTGTCTACTTCCCGGTCATGCGTTTGTTCTTGAAGTTGTCAGCCCCGCTATGGAAGTTTGAGATTATTTGACTAGCATATCGAGTAGCGTATGGTCTATGTTGGAAGGACATGTGGGGACTCAATAATTTTCCTACAAATCTATTGATATTCCAGTGGCCTTGACAGGAACTGCATGTTTTGGACTTGTTCTAGCAAGCCTTTCGGTTCCCTCCATTCATTCGCCAAAGTGCCGCGATGTCCGACCTGATTAGGGGATATTCTCGGCATGTAATGTGAACCGGCCATGCACAGGGCCCTGCATTTGCTGGGTTCCGCTAGCTAGTTACAATGGGTGATTAGGCTATACTTCGAAGCCACCGCCAACATGAGTGCTGGTACTGCTCAAGGGAACAACCTAACAAATCGGCTGCCCGGGACTAAGTTTGTTCGCTTGTGACGGAATTTGGTGCTGCCAACAGGTGCGGTGCCCATGTCATGATCACGATGTCAGTTTGAGAGCAGCAAAGCGTCAAGTTTGATCATGCGTGCTTTGAGTGTCGTCAATATGGGTCTGCGTCAAAATGGGGTCATTTTGTGGGTTCCCCATTGTGGCTTCCCTTCCAAGCAACCCGAAAAAAGTGCACCCTCAAAAAACAAACACGCTCATATGGCCAATTTCGCGCAGTACTTCCACCCCAACCACTTTGCTGGCGGTCTAGACTTCGAACGCGAGGACGGGATGGGATGTTTGAGAGAGCGGGACCCGACTCGATTCCATGGTGCTCAGTTTGAAGCCCATGTGATCCTTGGAGCCTCAGTTGCCAGCACTGTCATGGAAACCCCTGAGGCTCAAGGGACAGTTTGCAACGGCTCGCAGGCGAAAGATGTGGTCGTCTTTCTTGATGATGAACGCATCCTTGCCCACCTGAGCAGGACGCGCGTGTGCTCAACCTGTGCTGAGAACGGACATTTGCAGTTGGACAGGCACACTCAGGAATGACCAAAATTGTTATGAGGTGTCTATGCCAGAGGACCGATATTGACATTCTTAGCTGAGGATAAAGCTGGCAGACAAACTCCTGTTTGTATGCAAGTTTCAGTTCATAACAGGCAGGGCAGACCTTCAACCTTTGCGAAGGTCTCCACGCTATTTGTAGTCAACAGTCGGGTTCGCAAAACGGATCTTTCATTTAACAAGACATGCTCAGCAGTCCCCCGATTTTCAAGGCCCATGCGGGACGCATTGCCGAAGCTCTCGCCGCGAAAGGATGCTGGACCTCAAAGATGCATCCATGCCAGCAGCCTTAGCGTGTAGGTATGCGAGTGCATGCGAATTGGTGCCAAGGAACACGTGAAAAAAGCAAACCAAGTTGAATAGAGTGCTTTGCGTGTCGGAGTCAAACTAGCTACCACCTGTGGTAGATACCGTGCGCAGCAATGTGTATCTTCACATGGCTCAACCCATTGCCGAAAGAGCCGGTCTGGTACTTGTGCCGAGGTTCCGAAGCAGAGTCTTCCTAATCAAGGGCACGGTACCTCTTGCAAGTTTGCAGCTCAAGTGCGACCGGGTACGAACCTAGATTGTTTGAATCGCTTTACAGCAGTCATCCCCAGGCCCTTGCATGTCATGCCAACCTGCAGACATATTGCGAATTAGTAGAACTCCGGCAATTTTTGAACTCTTGCCTCGGTCACGACTGGTGCTTCGACTCATTGGCAGACCTTTCAGCCCTACGACTGCCGCCGCGCCGGCACATCCTACGCGCACCGAGCCGTCGTCGGGAGACCAAGTCGAGCCGTCCGGGCCGGTTGGGAGGCTAAGCGCCGTCGCGAAAGTTGCTCGCCAAGTTCTGCGAGCAAGCGTTTTTTGACGGGTACTTCTTGAATAGCATCTCTTTTCTTTTCTTTGCAAACAAACAAACACATAAACAAACAATGCTTTACCATAGGATAGACTCAGCTCCGAAGTCTCCTCTACCCTTTTCTCCTGATGCCTCTCAACAGACCGAGATTGCGTGGTGTGTAGCAATGAATAGCCCAGGAGGAGTTGCCGGAACTCTGAGCTTGCGGGGTGTGGGATGTGCCCAATTCGTTGCTCTTTGCCTAGTGTATCTTTGTTTTGGCCGCTTTGCCTGTGGGCTGCGATGGGATTTGATAGAATCTAAACCACTGTGGACTTGGCATTCTGTCTGTTAGGTCTCAATCCGCTGGCCTTGAGTCAGATGCGCTCACGCGGGAAAACAAGGCATAGCGGCCTTTAGAGTTTCCACGCACAGTGGTGGCAGAGCCATGTTCACGATGCCTGGCCATGGGCCAGGCGCTACTTCGCCCAGACCGTCTTTCTGGACGTTCGCGGATGGTGCTGGCTCAGGGTCATCCGATCCTTGAGCTCAGCACCTGGCGGCCAGTTGAAGCGTCACCTGTGCCCTGCTGCGCCGGATCACCTGGACACTTGGCTTTTGGGACCGTTCCTCTCGCGCAGGCCCCCGGTGGCTTCCTTGGCCATGGAGCCCAACCATTTGCAGGTTGCCTGGACAGCTATGAACTTGGGTGCGAGCCAGGACTTTGCCAAGACTAGGTCTACTTCATCGCGCATGAGTCCTTGGCAGAATGGCAAGATAGAAAGGGTTGGAGGTGTGTTCAAGGAGAAGCTCAGTCTTCTGCCAAAACGAGATTGCCGCCAACTCGGAGGAAGAGCCCAATCCGTGTGGGAAACCCAGATCGCACGGAGCTGCTTTACGTGAACAAAAGTGGGTTTCCCACACCAATGGGTATGTGGCTACACCACGAGATAACCTGCCACTAGCTTCAGACGACGCCCTAAGTCCAGCGCCGGTGCGCGAAAGTGCCACGGAGTCCATGCATGAGATGCTTCGGAATGGTGAAGAAGGCGACTCTCTGGCGCGACACCGAGAGGTGCGGGATGGAGTGGCCCGGGAGTCATCATCTCCGAGACCGCCAAGGGTACGTCCCTGTGGATCAGCCTTTGGAATCGCGTCACCCAAGCTTCGCGAGAACAAGTTTGAAACGCTACGTCAGAAGAGAACCTTGGAGCCGAACTAGCTCTCCAAAGAAGTGGTTAACGACACACCAACCAGGGCAAGATCAGGCACTATCATGACGTTGAGCTGGAGAGTGGCCCGGACAGGAATAACAATGGCCGGCGAGAGCATCAAGCGCCGCTGCACCTCAAGAAACGCAACGGGACGAAGCGGAGTGCACGCCTGAGCTCGTGGATGCCGGAGGCGGGGATGGGTGAGAACGCTCAGCCTGCTTTCAGAACTACGCCGTACCCGTTGTCTTCAGCGTCGCCTATTCCCTGGTCAGCGTGTGAAGATGTTCTTCTTTGCGAGGTGAACTCATTCTGTCTCGGAAGAATCCTGCAAGTTCCGCCAGGGCTGAAGGCATCTTAGGTCTTGCTACGTGGACAGATGGCAGCCATCTGCCTTGTTTGCGGCGGAGTTTGACCTGCCGGCCAATCGTGAGGGCCTCTCTGCGAAGTCTCGCTGGTGCGTGGTGGGATGGCAAGATCCCACGATCCACCCACGCTCGAACGCCCCTGACCTGGAGCATGCGCTTGCCAGAGCGAAAGGCGCGAAGACCATGCCAACGCTCGACGCAGAAGTCTACGGGCTAGTCGGTGGACCTGCGTAGTGGAGACGCAACCCCCTCGAAATAGTCGTGAACAGCGCGGGAGTCGCACCAATTGCTTTGACTGCTGCATTTTGACCCTGGACGCAGAAAGCCAAGAGCAGGACGCGCCCGCGCAGGCCGCAGGGGATCGTCAGCGCCGGATGTTTCCCTTCAGCGTCACGACGCAGGAGTACACCCAAAGCCGCTTGAAGCTGGCCAAGGATAAGGATAAGGGACCTTGACTAGCGCCAGACGCGTCTGCAGCGGCCAGCATCTTGGCCCAACAGATGCCACGAAGGCCAACCGTGTCATGGCCAAGACCAAGGGCCGCAACTTCCAGCTCAAGATCCGTGGTTGCGGCGCTTCTGCTCGCCGACAGCTCCCCAAGTGGCACAGGCGAGCCACAGCACGGGCGGCTACAAGCCACCACCGCCGGCCTCAGCAAGGCCGCCCCGGTGTCCTTGGATCTTCGCAGAAAGGCAACCGACGAACCTGTGCAAGGCCATCAGCGTTTCCACAGCATTGGGAGCCAAGCAGGTGGCGATGATGGAGTCACTTAGGTTCTCCCGGCGCAGCCCAAGGCATCAGTTGGAGATTGAGGACCCACGCTTCAGGACCCGAACATGATCGCAGTCACCGATGCTGCGACTCGAACGAGCAAGCGCAGTTGCGCGGATCAAGCAAAGTGAGGGGCCGCATGAGTTGGGTTCCTGGGTTCCTCATAATGAGAATCCAGCAAACATGGAGCGCTTGGGGTAGGAGGCAGAAGTCCTTGTCCAAGGATGGCAGGGGCTTCACCGTAGGAAGACTACATGCAAGTCTGCTTTGATATTGGGGGCTGATAGCATGTAAGCCGCTGTGGACTTGGCATGTTTTCTGTTAGGCTTCAACCCACAGGCCTTGAGTCAGATGCACTCACGCAGAAAAACAAGGCATTAGCGGCCTTAGAGTGTCCACACAGATTCCAGTGCCTGCATTGCGTGGCAATGCAGAAGTCCTATGTGCCAACCTTGTCCTCTTGTCAATTGCACGTGTGCAGCTTTCTGTCCATCAGGCATCCCTTGATTTGTGGTTTGGATTGGTGGGACATGAGCCCCAGCGTCATGGGTTTTGGGGAAATCGCCCCGGAACACCGCCAAGCCAGGCTTCAAACCACCAATGTGCCTTTTTTGCGAGGGGCCCCCTTTTCTTGGCTTGAAATGAAAACCAAAAGGACGGCCACCTGAAAAAGACGAGCCGCCCAACAAGGGAAGCTGAGTCGTTCCTTTCAGCGTCCGAGATCCTTCCGAACCTCCAGACCTGCGACGTAGACAGAGATGACCAGACCAACATCATGCGCCGCTCAGCTCAGATCGGAAAATCGAACAAGGGGTGAACCTGTCCAAGAAATACGGGTGGCTCTTTTTGTGTTCTGGGAATCGGGCCCCCGCAAACTGGCGAGGTTTTCCTGGTTTCCCTTCAAACCCACCAAAAGACAAGGACCCTCAAAAAACCCCATATGGCAATGAATGCAAATAGGGAACCTTTGCAGATGAATCCTAAAGGGTTTCGAGTTAAAATGTCTCATGGAACTCGGACCCTTGAGTTTATTTGCAGCCGTTTTCTGACCAGACTGCCGCTCCTTAAGGCACCTACGCCATTTGCGCGGCTGGGCCAAATGTAAAAGCCACTTGTCCGCGCCTTGGGGCCGAGATCTGCGCGCAGTTCCCTGGAACCGAACGAGTTCTCGGCGTGGCTCGTTTTTTCGCGGGGGGCCAAAGCCTTTCAAAGGGGTGTCCTGTTTCATTGCTGGACACCGTTGGCCGTTTGTTTTGGGACCAATTCCTAAATGAAGGACACGTTGGTCCAAAGTTGGTCCTTCAAGACCTTTTCTGGGGGTTGTTTGAGCATCAAGAACTAACTCGAAAGCCACGGACACCTATTCGGTTTTTCGATCACCGAATGGCGCCATGGCGCCATGGAACAAACTCGAGGCTTACTTCACAGCGCACAGCCGGCGCCTCAAGTGGGAGGCAGATGGGTGCAGGAAATAACGGCTTTGTGGTTGTTTTTGGCTGCAGCAATATGAATGTGTGGTGCAATCTCCAATCTTTTGGAGATACCTTCCCCCCCCCCCCAAAAAAAAAGAAGATTTCGGTTGTAAGAATTGGGTTTCTCTTTAAAAGCAAGCAACAGGGGGGGAACGAGCCTCAACAAAAAGACATGGTGTTTTGACGCGCTCTTCCCAGTCGGGCGAGATCTCTGGCATGGGCCCAGGCATCAGGGCTCCGTGCTTTCGGGCTCCACCCCCAACAGCTACTTCGTGAGCTGCACGCCCAGTCCCAGTGAGGTCAGAGGTCAGAGGTCAGAGGTCAGAGGTTGGAGCCAAGCTTCAGGCGTGGATGCCATCAAGATGGGGCTCATGGGAAAGGCAGGGCGGAGCGACACCAGCGACACCTTGAACTGCATGATATTCCGAGTGGTTTAACCATGTTTCAGATTGGTCTTCTTGCAAAGCTGCCTCCTGTCAACAAAACGGATGTTGTCGTGTCCGAATCGCTTGGCGCGTTTCGGC
This sequence comes from Effrenium voratum, assembly GCA_963377175.1. Taxonomy (NCBI): domain Eukaryota; class Dinophyceae; order Suessiales; family Symbiodiniaceae; genus Effrenium; species Effrenium voratum. The sequence goes on along the minus strand of CAUJNA010003664.1, from coordinate 340,143 downwards.
CAGACTTAGGCTTGCATGTTCCCGGGCGCCATCACGATGATTTGCAATCTCTGCACCTCTGTGGGCCTGGCGCCCCATCTCGCATCGGAAATCTTGGCCCCCGACTCCAACCCTCGCAGAGCGGCTTTCCTTGACTCAAGCCGTGCTGTCCTTATTCCTTGATTGAATGATTTGGTGATTGGGTGACGGGGTCATTCATTGGTTTGATTTGACTGAAGCTGGGCCACCTACCCCCTGGGTCTGACCAAGACGCATGGTTGCAGCCAGTCAACTGTCAGGACACACATAGCACTCAAGCCGCCGCAAGGTGAGGGGACCGACATGTACAGCGTTCGGCGGCACTGGCTTAGTGGACCCTGCCATGTTTCTTATTGCCATTGCAAGCGCCAGTTTTACCGGAATCACAATGAGTCGCATTCCTGTTGACCATCATTTTGGTCTGACGCAATCAAAGCAGTGCTGGAAGCAGGTAAGCAGATCTACAAGTTAGGATCGGTGGTCTGACGCAAAGTTCGGGTCGCTTGTGTCCTCCAATTCACGCTTCAGCTGACTACGAGAGCGGTCTCGACATGGAGCTCTACGAGGCGACTCGCAGCGTGAATCCGAGTTGTCGTCTTCCCTTGGTTGCAACATATATGAATCCGAGTTGTCGTCTTCCCTTGGTTGCAACATATATCATTATATGACGATAATTATTATCATTGTCACTAGTATTATTACTATCATCATTGTTACTCCTATTGTTGTTAAATAGTTGCGTCTTGTATGTCGATTTATTATTGTCACCAATTGTTATCTTATTATTGTAATTACTGTTACAGTGACTACTAAAATTACTATATTGTTATGCATCATTTGTTTTTTTTTGAATATTATCGTTTCCAATCAAGTTATATACTTATTTGTTGTTTGTTTGACTTACTTGCTTATTTACTTATTTATTTGTTTATGACTTCTTCTTATTATCATAATCGTTTTCAGACCGGCAGTTGCCTTGAAGCCACAGCCCTCGAGCGTCCTTCTCCGTTATTCGATAGCTGCAGCACCTCGAGCGGCGGCCATGAAGTTCCGTCCGGGAATGAGCTTCTCTTTGGAGTTTCTCCGATGGTGTGGGAAGGGTGAACATCCCACCTTTTGATGTAGGGAAACCGGTGGACCGATTGGGGCAAGATCTGGCAAGATCTGGCAAGATGAAACATCCGTAGATGTCTGAGTTCATGAAGGCCTAGCAAGGCAAGTCTCCGGAGGTGCCGCTCTCCATGGGATACACGGGCTATACATTCCTCGATGCCTTCGAGGACGGGCACAGATGTTCGGAAGGTCAGCGGCAGGTCAGCAGCAGGTCAGCGGCCGGTGTTTTTTCTTTTTCATTTTGGGTGTGGAAGTTTGATTTTTCATCGATGCGTCAGGACGTGGTGGCCAGATCCAAGGGCAGCGTCATGATCATCGGTGCGCCTCACAGCTCCGAAGCTTCGGCTTCGTCTCGCGACACGCGAAGTCTGGGAGGCGCTTTTTTTTGTGGTAAGGCACCCCCGCCAACAATGGGCGGTCCTTTTGGTTTCCCTTCACCACCAAACATGACCATCAAAAAAACAACAACACAGACCGGTGCGCAGCCAACAGATGCCGTGCGAAAGGCCAAACATGGCGCATGCTGTCGTGCCGAGGCATCACGGATATTGGGCGCCTGAACTCACAGCGTGGAAGGAAGGAAGGCAAGCCTCTTAGAGCTTTCAAGGAAGGAGACTCACTTTGTAGACATAGAAGTGAGCCCTGGCTTGGCTCAGGTGAGCGAGAAATCCTCATCAACCCAGGCATGCGGGTCCCGAGACCGGAGCTTTGCTTGTCCTTTGGCTCATGGGTCATGCGCATCGGGCCCTGACCGCGTTGGTCAGGCCCGGACTATGAGCTGAAAGTGGTGGAAGGCCGCACTGCAGGGGCCCGGGCCTCGGTGTCCCTTTGGTCCAGTTCGAGGGAGACAATTGGAGGCGTCCCTTTTGGCCTCAAACTAATCCAGTCCAAGCCGATGTCCAACCTTTGAACATGGGGATTTTTCTCGGAGCTCGATCCATCTGGCCGGTTTCCTTTCAAGCCACCAAAAGGGGCAAAGGGGAGTCAGGGAGTCAAAAGGAAGCCAGAATTCCCATTGAGCAGGGGACTTAGGTCTTCATCGCATCTGAGCTGGAGTCCATCAAGCAGGTCTCACCTGGGGAGGAGCCCAAGATCACGCAGCTCGGCTCGGACTGCACGGCATTGGCCGGTCAATGCCGGGAGTTTGGAGGGGCGCTTTCCAGGGAACGCTAACTGCCCCAGTGTTTGCTCCGCTAGAGCTTGCCAATGAAGGATCACGGTGAGCGCGAGTAATTGGCAATATCTGCGGTAGTCACAGTTGAGTTGGGAGGACATGGGAGCTGCGGGCCGGATGCGGGATGTGCCTCTGCACCGCTCGCATTTGGTTTATCGAGCGAGTGAGGCGTGCGAAGATGCCCAAGAAGTTGCCCATCTTTGAGAAGACCATGCAGAAGGCCTTAAGCCTGCAACATGTCTGGGTGTGGTGCCTTTGTCGAGGGTATCCCTTTTTTAGGAACCCAAAAAGCAAAAGCCACCCTAAAAACAGACACCCTCTAAAGTTGAACCTCCCAGGAAGAAAACACATTTGTTGAATGACAACTGCAAAAAACGGCCGGATCACAGCTGGGTTTTGACTGAAACGATGGCGTGGCAAATGTTGCGCCGTCAACGGATGGCAGCCATTTCACGAGGATTCCAATATCCATCTGAGGGATCTCTCAGAGCACCACGGAGAGAGGGAGGGAGCGAGGGAACTCCTTGAGACATCGTATCTGAGAGTTTTGCTTGAATCTTCGTTCACTTGATCCTCGTTGGCCGCTTGGTGCTCAATGGGGATCAGAGTAAAGCCGAGACAAATTTTTAGGGCTTTGATGGAACTGACTCAACAAAGGCTGGCAAAAGGAAGCCAACATCAAAGCCATTTGCGTGCTGACCGCCGAGCAGATTGGTTTTCTCGTGGTTTCCTTTGACATTCGCGGGGCTCATTTCCAATACCCGTCAGGCAGTGGCCGGGCCTGGGCCTCGGTTGGTTCAGCGTGAGTCTGGAGACGAAGTCTGGTCCAAGGGTCCATGGCTGTTGTTACTGTTGTTGGATGGGAATGGAAGAGTCAACGGCAGAGCAAGAGTACCTGCGGCAGCTCCGAAATTTGCTGTAGGAAGAAGAGGACCAAGGATGATTCTTTGAGGCCTGTGGAGTTGTTGAATGATAGCAAGCGCCTGGCTATTTGCATTGCTTGTTTACACTTTGGCATGCCAGGCAGTATTAGAGCCTAAGCACCGAGTAACTCTAGAGTGGGCTTTAGAAGCAAACAAGCCTGCGAAGGCAGCTTGCAGATACCACGCTGGGGCCTCAGTGCTGTGTGCCATCCACAGTCTGGACGCAAGAGGGCATGTCACCAGAGGCAAGCAATACGAATTCCGTTAAAGCTCATAGCCAGTTGCCAATTTTACTTCTCGCGCGAACTGCGAGTGCGACCTATGGGTGGGTGCTTGGACCATGCTGCTTCTTTTGTGAGCAACGTGTCGAACCGCCAGCTGAATAAAGGGAAGTCGCTTGGCGGGGCTTGCCTGCACCAAGCGTGTCCCCAGCAATACGGCTAGTTGGGAACAACATGGAGTCGTCGCAAAGGTCCTTGTGTTGAGATACAAAAGGAAAACAACCATTTTTGAGGTACCACCAAAAACAGACAAACCCACATTAGGGGGAAGATCGCAAAGCTTTGAAATGGAGGCCATGAAGTTGCTTCCGCAAATGTTTTATGTCAGGGTTGTTTACCGTCCTTGCCGGCAGTGCTCATCACATCAGTGCGAGTATGCACACAGCCGAAAGTTGGATGGAGCAAAGCACGCTTGTTGGAGTTTTTAAGCTATCGGATCCAATTGAGCGCAACTTCGCCGGATGTCAGGTATTTAATGTTTTGCGCATCCGCGCAAGATCCCGTGAAAGCCGATGGATGAAGCTTGAGTTGGCCAGTTGGGCAAAGGGGGCCCTCCTTTGCTTCAAAGTTCTGCGGAGTGCTTTGTGTACCACTCTGACATTGAATGAACATAGCCCTCCCAATACAAAAAGGGTTTTGAGTCGGGGTTTTCCGTTGGAGAGCCCGGGGTCTGGCTTGGGGTCATGATCCAAGGGGGCGAACAATGTCGGTGGGAAGACCAGAAGGCTTCACCCCCCCCAACCTCGTTTCTGTGACATCGTGCGTTTTGTGCAAAATAATTTGGCCCAGAACTTGCAACCGCAGATCTGGATGTGTTGCCTGCAACGCTGGAGCTGCTTCCACACAAGGGGCATTTTAGTAGGCGTCGCGTTTGGTGAATAAGGGTTTCATCAGAGGCGAGCTGTTGGTGACCAGCCCAAAGCAACTTGCGCGCTGGGAGCGATGTTCTGAGGCAGTCCGGCAACGCCAGCCCCGACGCGAAGGCACAGCTCACAAGCCCGGAGCATTGAAGTCCAAGGAGCACGCAAGATGAACGTTGCGCATTCTTTGATTGCTAGTGTACCAAGAGAGCGAGAGAGAGAGAGAGAGATAGAGAGGAAAGAATAGAGAGAGAGAGAGGGGCACTTTACCGGCTGAGAGCTAGATCCTCCGGAGAAGTGCCTCAGCTTTGCTTGCAAAGGCCACTCTCGGTAGCCATCTCTGTCCATCAATCCTGCCAGATCACTGATGAGAAGGGTACGCTGGAACAGGCAAGAGAGATGAAAGTGGCAGCCTCGGCCTACCGACCTCAGACAGGACCCACACGCCCAAGGGACCCAAGGAAAACAGAGCTGTTTGGTTGTCCGTGTCTTTTGTTGAGGGTACCATTGTTTTGTGGTTTTACAGAAGCAAACACCCACACGCACACAAACACACAATGAGCATTTTGACTCAAGTTCAGGCTCATGCCTCACGGAAAGTCACAGTCACGCTAAGAAAGACATTGACATGCAGTATGAGCACATTATGCTGATGCTCAAGAAGAAGCCTTGGCCCCAGGATGCAACTGATTTTTTCAGATCCCCTGACAAAGCCCCCGGCCACCGGCCTTTGTTTTTGCTTGTCCTGACCAGAGTTGTCAGGTTCCCAGGTCATCACTAAGGGAGCCGGAATTCCCCAGTTGGATGTCTTTTTGTTCAGGAACCCCCTTTTTCCAGCACAAACCCAAAGGAGGAAACACAGAAAGCCCTCAATTTTGAGGGGTCCCCCAAAAAAAGGACACACCCAGTGGCCTAATCGGAAACCGTCCTGACCAGTGCTCCCCATGGTCCCGAGGTTTCTGGAGCCCGGGTCTTAGGCGAAGTGTGGATCCCGGGTCCTGAAGCCTGCAGCCTGTTGGAGGACCCCTGCAGGTAACTCAATCGGAAAGCCAAAATCCACTGGGAGACCCATCTTGACCCCAAAAAAGAAGGACCCATCTCCATGACCCAAAAGGAGCCCCAAAGTGTCCTACCAGCCTCGAGCTCGAGGCAGGGGTTGCCTCCGGATTTGGTGGGTGGTGCCACGCACACGCCCGCCTTTCAGCGCAGAGTCAGCCCGGCAGTGGTTGGGAAACGTCCGGACGTGGCTCGGCGGTTGCGCAAAGATGAGCATTCACAGAATGTTTTTTTTTTTTTTTTTTTTTTTTTTTCCAAATTATCATTCTACCGTATACCATATTTTTGGAGGAGGACCCAGGAAACCAAACAAAGCAGAGAGCACAGGCATATTTCTTGGTTCAACAGGCGGTTGAACCGGATCTCGAAAAGGGGCGAGTTTGATGCGCGTGGCACCTTGGCCAGTTTGCCCGGAGCACCCTGTCGCAAGTCAGAGAGGAGGATTCTGGATCCGAGGATGAGGCCGGAAGTCCGATTTTGAGGGTGATGGACCTTGGATGCCTGCAGGATGACAAGAGCTGGGTGCAGAAGGCGGGAAATCCCGAGTCGTGTCTGAATCCTTGTCAAAGCTGATTTTATTTTTATTTTATTTTTTTCCGGATGAGAGCCGCTTGTCCCCTTTGAGGGCATTGATTGCATGCGCGTTCATGATCCGCTCGGTGCATGTGCATGGCAGATAGCCGGGGAAGCTATCGACAAGTATGAGAAGAAAAAGCAGGAGCAAGTCGGTAAGCGAATGCTTTGCCTTGGCCCACCTTTCCTTTGTAGGCTTTTCTAGCGCAAAAGCCATGCTTTGTGCTGATTGAATCTGTGCTTGTCGCACTGCACCCCCAAACAACTGATTTTTTCCATGTCGACATACTCAAAAACGTCCGCTTCAGTCACCACATCCGAGCACGAATCCGCATCCATGTAATGCGGTAGTAGCCGGCAAAGCGTGAGTGCCAACACTGATACCATCCTGGCCGCAGTCCACCTTGGGCACAGCCAAGGAAACCGATAGCCTCCAATGCGGTGATTGCATTGAAAGCAGCCATCTTTCGCGCGGGGGAGCAACCGGCTTGCCTTGAACCCGCCGTACGGTGCGTGAAGCACGATGGCCACCTGACACATCCATTCCGCCGCCACGTGGCGTGGCACCACGCTCGCTGCGCGCATAAACGCGGCTGGGTTAACACACGCAGACGTGCCGGGCTCGGCGATGCTCTCAGATGACGCACCATCCATCATCGCACTGGCGAAGGCTCGCGTATCGCCACATCGAACGAATTGCAAGATCTTCCACCCCGCGCACGTTGTGAAGCAGAAATCGGAGTCGTCATCCAGCAGTCCCTGACAAGCGTCTTGCAGCACGGGATGTGCCGAGGCCCACTCTCTGATCGCCTTCAGGAACGCTCAACCGAACCGACTTTGCCGAGAAGTGGCTCATCGCGGACATGGCACAGGCATCCGCCATGAACCTGCGCCCTCCTGGCGCCAGCAACAGAAGGTTGAGACTCGTGAATGCAAATCGCAACCTTCTCCAATTCTGATTGTCAATGCTCGTCACTGGGGAGTTGCTTCCGTGCTCGTGGCGCTTCAGGAGCTGGAACATGTTGTTATTCCCTACATAAGGGAGCCAACACTGCTGGAAGACCTCCGGCTTGCTAAGATACCAGAAGGATCCCAGGCACTGTCCAAGAAGCAGTTGTTGGGGTGTGTGTGGCGTTGATTTCTGTGTCCGTTTTTCCCTTTTCCTTGTTCCAAGCGCTCTGCCTGGAGTCCCATTCGAAGCCTCCGGCCACTGGGGGGTCGCTTTCTCAGGAGCTCGAGAAGCTGGAAGCCCTGCTGGAACGCCGGGCGCCCACATTTGTGGCGGATCCTGTAGTCTTGACCCATTTGCCATGCAACGCTTTTTCGGAGTGCTGTCATAACCCCGTGGTCAGTCAATCGAATGAGCGCCGTCGAGCCGATGTGAATTTGGGGACTTGAGACGAGTGCGTTCCATTCGAGTGGCTTGGGGACTCCGATCTCTCAGCTAGGCTGCCGTCGGGATGCCATGGGAGAGCTTGGGGCCCAGCTCCGGCTGTGGCTCCGCACCAAGAGCGGCCCGGAAAATCGTGGGTCTTAGGGGCCCAGCCAAGGTGCTTTTTCCGGGTGGCTTTGATTTTCCGACCAACAAGGGGTGCCCTTCAAGAACACGCCATTCGGGTGTGTTCCACCGAAAATCGGAGATGGCCGCTTCAGGGCCAGCAAGCACCCCTTGAACAGTCACTGAAAGAACGCAACATTGACCTTATGTCGACCTTGAGGCGGAAACTGCCAAAAGCGCTGATCAATAGCGGAGGACTAACATGCTGATGCCATGGATACACTACCAGTCTTTTTTTTTTAATCTTTTTTTTTTTTTTAACGGGGCGAGACTTTCTGTGGCACGAGGAGTTGACATGCTTTGTTTGGCTTCTAGAGGGCATTCCTTGAAGTAGCTGACATCTTGGGAGACTTGTTCGCTGCTCTTTCAGTCGGTCTGAGACTGCTATGAATTCAGGATATTGCATCAGCACTGCTTTGACCTTTGATTCTTCAAGCGGCACCGCTTTCGTAGGACACGTGCTGGTCCTTTTGGTGGGCGCTCCCTCCTCAGTTGGGCACGTTTGGCCGACGGCCTGGGTCGGAACGAAGCTGACACGTCAATGTGAGCTGCGCGGAATTTCTCCAAGAGAACTGCGTGACGCATGGTTCGGTCGCTTCCAAATGAGACGCATGCTGGATGTATGTTTTTTTCCCCCAACACATGGGGTCGCCTCAAAAAACGGAGCGCCCATGAGCTGCAGGACACAGAAGTCAGCAGCGTCTCGGTTGGCAGCTCCAAGCTGCTCGGGCCTCGGGTGGCCTCCGGTGGCCTCTTCGGTGCTTGGCGCGCCAGGATCGGGGCCCCGGTGGGCATCGACAACTTCATGAAGGCGGCTGCATGCCGCGGGACTTTTTGAGGAAGTTTGAAGCCCGTCTTTGGGGTGGCGTTTTGGGGTGCAAACCAAAAGGAAAACCGAAATCTGTTGTGGAGGGGTTCAAAATCCTAAAAGCCAAATGGGCGCAGGCGCTGCGTGACGACCGCTTGGAGTTGAACCAGGTGGATGGACATGTGAGAGAGATGGGTTCGTTCATGCTAACTTGGAACCTCTTCCCTTGATTTACATGGCATCCAAAAGCATCTTCTTCCAAAAATCAACAGTTGTGAGGGGTTCCATGTGATTGCGTAGAGAGTGGTTTTGGTTGGCTCCCAATCCCATGTTGGATGGTCATAGTTCTATAGCTGCAAGAAAGCTCTGGGTTGTTGTTTGTGAAAAGTCCGGGACTTGGCAAGCTGGTGAATCTCGATCATTTTACCTTTTGTGATACGATTGCAACCCCGGTCATTTCGAAGAGCTTGATTGATCGAGCCAAGGGCAGCCAGCCCACCGTGCTGTTCCTGGGGGAGCTGCAGCAAGAAGCCAAGAAGCCCTGAAGCAGCTGCTCAAAGCGGAGCAAAGGTGTCGTTGGGTTTTACAGTCCAAGCTGCGATATCTTTCAGCGGAAGTGAAGTGCTTTAGAAGATACACAGACCTGCTTGAACAGAGGAAGCCGCAGACAGGTACAATAGGAAGCCCTCACGCCATCAAGGGCAATTCCAGTCATGAACGGTTAAAGATTGGTCTTTCAATCAAGCACGAAGCAGAAAGAGAAGGGCTTCGGCCGGTCAGGGTCAGCTTCCAATCCTCTCAATTTTGTGCCCAGGCCCTCTGACTGGCACAAGATTTGCCATTTGGAACGCGCAGTGTGCCTAGCACTGGTCGCGCTTTTCCCTTTCACTTCAGTGCTGGGCAAGTTGCAGTTTCGATATTGTGTGCACGACTCAAGCCGGGACCACACACCACCGATGCTGCTGCAGCCTCTAAGATAGACGCTTCATGAGCATTCAAGGCCAACCCCGAGGGCAGTGCAGGTGAAATTTGTCCGGCCCACGCACGAGGTTCCCATGCCAAACTCTTTCGCATGAGGTCTTCTACTTGGCGGGGTCCCCTTTGCGTGCGGATCTCGGTTGGTATGCTTTGAGCAGTATGTCACAATGTGATGCCGAGGAACAGAAGACTTGTACAGGGCTGGCATTAAGACGTGCTCTGCCGTGGTCGTTGCCCGGCACCCCAGTTTTCCATGGGTATTTCGCAGCAGAATCGAGCGCAATGGTCAGTGCTGCACTCAGAAATCTCAAAGTGGCAGAAGTTTTCTTTGGGAACTGGAGCGTTGCTACGTTGCTTTTCAGGCTCGGATGCACAGCGGGGTCGTGGGGCAGAAGGCCGAGCAAATCCTGAGACTTCTGAAAGTCTGAGCTGAAAAAGAACATCGCTTGCAGGTCATGAAGATTGCAGATGCACGGGTGGTGCTGGCAGCAGTTCGGCCCTGAGCTGCAGGTCATTTGTATGTTTATGCCAGCCCTTGGGCCTTTCTCAAAATGATGGACCTCATCCTGGTGTGTTGCTCCTGTTGGTTTCCCTTCCAAAGCTCCAAACCTGCTGTTCCTGTTTCCCAAACCTATCCCAAGCGGGGCGCCAGTTGGAGAACCTCCCTGAAGCCTGGGATCCCGTGCGTGCCCAGACCATGGCGGCCTACAGCCTGCCCTCCGACAAGGTTCTTCCAATCGCGGCCGCCTCGGCCGTCTCAGGGAGCAACCGACGTGTTTCCGCTTGTTTGGATGTGGGGAAACCTCCATCTTCGCTTTGGTTTAATGGGAAACCAAGAAGGAAAGCACTGTCTTGGGTTCCCCCCCTCCTCATTTTCGGGGTTCCCACCAAAGAAAGATATTTAGTGAGTTGAGTTCCTGGAGTGGACACGCTTTGCTCACCATCTTTCCTTCTATTGACTGCAGAGTCCTTGATTCTGCATTTGCTGCTACTCTAGTTTCTATTCCTGAGGTGACAGATCATGCTTATGCCGGCAGCTGCCCAATTCCCAGAGCCTTTTTGCAAGATCAATGAGACGCAGGGTGCGTGTGGGCTTATCCTCGCAGATCAGTAAGGACCAGGTCTTAACCTGTCAAGTTGGACAGGTCTTGACGCAGTCGCATTGATCCCTGCAACTCTTCGGTGCCTTAATTTTCAGTTTGCTGTTGTCAGAGCCGCTGATGAGTCAGCCTGTGAGCCCGGGGAGCTGTCTATCTCTCTGTCTCTCTCTCTCTCTATCTCTCTGTCTCTCGCTCGCAATCTCTCTTCCGCCTTTCCTACTGGGTTCAATCAAAGGAAAGTACCCGGGGCTTCACAAATCGGTAAATTAGCTTTGGGATTTGAGAGTGTCACTTCAGCTTCTCGTCCAAAGCTGCGCTTAGGTGACCTACTTCCACCAGAGCGCGTGTTCATCGAGGCGCAGCATGGCTCATGCGTTTTGCGCACGGAAGTCAGCGAGTTTCTTGGTCCACCCGAAGGGTGCACTGATCTGAGTAGAAGATTTGCACAAGCTGCAGACCTCTTTCATGTGGAGCCGGTGGTTTGGTTTCCTTTCGGTTTGCCTTTCCATCCTTTGAAAGGGTTCCCTGTTTGGATTCAGCCCCAAAAGTGGCCGGAACCTTTCTCGGTGTGTCAGGAGGGACCGCCGGTGAACACCTCCATGGTGGGTCGCGGCCGAAGGGGGTTGGCCGAGATACGAGACATCTGCACCTTTTTTGTCATTTCGATTCAGCATTGTTGATTAGGCTTGGCCATTGGCCAATTCAGTTTGAGCAGCCCAGCCAAACGGTGATGTGGTTTTTGAGCGAATCCCCTGCCACTCGCACCACATTGCCACTTTGATGCCTGAAGCTGCACCATTGGAGCAGTGTTGGACCAAAGCCCGGAGGCAGTGCAAGCACGGCGTGTCGACTATCCCCAATTGGATGCCCTCTCACTCCGTCAGTCCAATTCGGAACCTGATCGAACATTTTGGGGTTGCCTATGGAACAGTTCCCGTGCGACCCGGTCGAGGCCCACCGCCCCTCCTTCCGCAAGCGCTGACGGCTTTGCTGGGAGGTGCCAAGGCCAGGACGCGGGACTAAGGGAAATGGCAGAAGCCCACCTGCCACGAAGGCAGCCGAAGGCATTTGACCTCAAGGGCCGCATTCTTGTTTTGCGATCTCGCATTTGTTTGGCTTTCGCACGGACCGAGCCGGAGGGCAAAAGGGTGGGAGCCGAGAGCGTGTGCCAAACATGTCAGGACTTGTATGATATACATATATATATATATAGAATACATACATATATATAGCATGCATATTACATATATAGACATATATAATTACATGATATATGTGGTAGAATTATGTAATGCGTTGTCGCGCAACTTGTGATCTGCCCTTGCCTTCAGGCATTGACGCGATCGATCGGTCTGGATGGCAAGCCACCGTGCTTTGGGTGGCATTCAGATTGTGGGTTGGTTGGCATGCATCGTCACTAGTGTCCACGGTGTTTTGCCTCAGCTTGAATTGAGCTAAAGTGGTGCTAGACCCAGTATACCACTTGCTTACGCAGGGAAGTCAGGTTAGTGGCAAGTGCTGAGGACGGCCTCCCAACCCTCACACTCGCATCATTTCAAAGCCTCAACCGGTGTAAGTGAGTTTTGCTGACTTGATTTGACAAATCCCCAAGCCACCACATTTTCCCGCGACAAGCCAAAAGCAATCAGCGCATTGCCACTGAAAGTCTTCTCGCTTCCCTCCAAAGTGAGCAGGTTTGCCTCCAAAATGGGAGCACCTGTTTTTATTTACAAAAAAAGCTTGCTCATGGGCCAAAATGCGATGTTTAAACAAAAGGCGGGCGTAGAAGGCAGAGGGTATGCCGTTCACACACAAAAAACAATAGCCCCTCGTCACCCATCAAGATCAAAGCGACGCAATGGGCCGCTTCTTGCTTGCCCAGGCCAGTCATCGATGTAGCAAGTTTGGATGGCGGCACGTTCAGCGAGAAATACGAGGACGTGCCTTCATATGCGGCGGAAGGTGTTCAATTCGGTTAGAGGGAAAGTCGGCTCAGAAACGGAGCGGTGCCGTGTGGTGCTTCGTTGGTTGCTTTGGACCACTCGCCCTCGAGGCTCTAGGATTTGGCACACCGCTTGGTGGCACACGCGCCTGAGGGCCTGAGGGCCTGAGGGCCTGGATGAGCCGAAAGCCCAGGACATGGAGACGCGCGACATCAAGTACCACCCGCGTTACTTGAGGGGACAGGCGGGGGTTTGGATTTGGATTTGCATAGCGACGCGAGGTTCGATTTGAAATCGCATTGCAAAATCGAGCGAGACTGGAAAGTCCTTTTTCCAGGGTTAGTCAGCAAGCTCCTTGCGAACTTAACGCCGAAGACAAAAGTGCCGTTCGCCGCTTTACCGTGCGTGTGGTGTTGCCCATATATTGCAACGGTATGTCAACCAGCAAACTTGCTTTGGCACTGCGTTTTCAAGAAGCTGACGTGCCAAGCTGTTCCGGCAGACTGCTCTGTGCCCGGCTTTGTCGGGAATCTGTTCATTCAAGCTACGCCTACTCCTGCAGGTTTTCAACCCGGCTGGGGCAAACTCCGATGCGCTCCAATGGCTCTCAATGACTCATGAAGTGAAGCGCCGCAGGTCTTCTTTTCTGCAGCCGCGACGACCATGGTGGCCAGCTCTATGCACCTTGGATGGGTACAGTTGGATAGGCCATGGCTTGGTTTGCAGGATGCCAATTGCAAACCCTAAGCGTGGCTTGCAAGTGGGACGCCCTGGAGACTAGGTGTTGATTCCGCAGGTACAATCCAAACTTGATCACCCTGATCGACGCTCTCATTGAGGCCACTTGCAAATTGGGACCTCCAGATTCCAAGGGTGGGCTACAGAAATCCTCGCTGGTAACTCCGCACAACTCGCAGCCATGCCATGCATGATGTGGTTTGAGCAGATTGAGAACAAAGAGGATGACATGGCACCTTTGGCAGGTTGTTTAAGTCACGGTTTGACTGGAGCCGATAGCAAATCTGAGCTCGTTCTGACCAACATTTGGTGGCCCTCCTTTGAGTGTTGCCTAGCAATGGTAGCGGCTCAATGCACATGTTGCGAAATAGTGCAGCCCGGTGAAGTTATGAACAGAGAAGCGGCAAGGCCTCCAAGAGACAAGAACCAAACCAACAACAGGCGCCGATGTTCATGATTGATGTGCCGAAGGCTGGAACTCAGACACGCCAACTGTCTGCATTGACAGGTCGACATGTCGATGTGTTTGTCATGCTCAAACACCTCGCCTTCCCAGACTTTCCTTGCGCACTGACAAATCACACAGCCTCTCAAGCAGGTCTTCTACCAATCACGGTACCAGGACCTGGCGATTTGGCTGCTGAGGCCAGGCCAGCAAAACACTTTTCTTCTCCCGCCTGAAACCACGTCAGTGATTCTCCATGAAACATTCAGCGGCCCCGAAAATTTAGGGTTTCTCACTAGGTGTCTAGTCTCTTGTGGTTTGGGTTGCTTAAAGGTCAAGGGTTCCAAAGTTCCAACATGTTCAAAGAGATCGGACATCGCCAGGGATCGTGGGCTCTTGGCCTTGGCTCTGTACCGGAGTGCGGAGGCCTCTCAGGCAGGCTCTGTCTCTCAAGGGAGTGTCTCACTAGGCCTTTTCCGCTTACGTTGCACTCAAACGCATTTTGGAATGGTCAACCAATCGAGGTCGGAAAAAGCTGAAGCTCGTTCTTTGAATGCATCCCACATTGGCCTAGAGAAAAGAAAGCATGTGCTGCCATGCATCATTTTAGTCAGTTGGGCCTCGTTCCTGCAGATTGGGTGCAAAAACAATTGAGCCTCATTGCGACATTTGTTCTCTGCACACGTTCGTGCCAGTCTGCCCACACCGGAGACTTTCTAGACCAAGCCACGCCAACCCACGACTTTGCTCTTGTCTCAGAGTGCCTCTGCGTTTTCCACTGCTTTGCATGACCACAGGGCTTTGATAGACTTGAGTGGCACGGTTTGCAGGTGTATACATGTCCGGACGGCAGCAAGACTGTGGTGTGCGAGCCTCATTGCCTTTGCCGGGCAAACCGATAAGCCGATCTCCCAGGGTGAAAAGCGACCGCATCATCGTGACCTCCATCGGCGTCGCCATGACCAAACCCACGGAGATGGGGCCCGTGGCCCAGCTGCGCATGCGCGCGAGCCCCGAATTTCAGTTCCCACGAGTGGTCTTGAGTTAGTATCAGGCGAGTTGTACCGCCCTATTAGGACGTATCCTTCTCAGCAGGTTTCTTTGTCCCAGCCTGCAAAAGGTTGCGCGCAAGGGAAATACCAATTTGCCCACTTGCGCAAGGTCCGCAGGCGGCAGGGAAAGCACAAAGCGGCGGACGCTTTCAAAACCAGAAAGCCCGGCGGAAAATCCGCGTAAGCTCAGCGAGAGCTCCAGAAAGCGTTGCGTGCCTTTCGCCTTGCAGCCTTGCCTGCTTTTACACAGCGCCAGCGGCCTTCACGCATTTCCGTTTTATAGATTAAATCCCCAGCGGCCTTCACGCGCAACGCGAACACCAGCTGAAGCATTACTTCCCCATCCACGAATGCGCCGCGCAAGCCATCGCCTCATCGCCTACAAAGGAACCCCCTGATGCCGCGGAACGCCCTCGCGAAAGCCAAGTGCTTGATGTTTCTCTTCTGCAGGGTTCAGAGCAGCACCGCTAATTTGTGAAGGGTAAAGTGTTTGTTTCTGGTCTGAAGTCGGAAGCAAGCTGGCAAGCGACAGATCAGTTTGATGCAGTCCATGCTTAGAGCTCGTGTTTCCTTACGCTGGCAAGGACGCAAGGCATGAAGAACAAGATGAAGAAGGCTGGGCCAGGGCCAGTGGCACAAGTTCGCGACAAAGTGGGCCTTCAGCTGACAGAGCGGCCCTCTGCGGAACGCCGATCAGGCCCTCGAAAACATTTACGGCACCATGGACGTGTGGAGCCCAGCTCATGTTTGTGCGCGTCATGCACATCATGACCATGTGCAGGCTATACCCAATGCGAATGAGTTTGATGATCATGTTGAGGGTGTCAAAGCCAAGAGGAAATTACTCAGCTTGAGGATTCCCCTATTTTGAGCTTGATTTGTTGTGCATGGCGCTATTCAACCGTTGGATGCTGAGGCTGCGGCCAAAGCATGAGGACGTCAGTGTGAGTGTGGTGTTAAACCAACGCAAACTTGGCAAGACCTTGACAGAGCCCTCCGGGAGGGTTCCGGAGCAGGGAGGCTCGGACATGGCGACGCTCCGTCAAGCATGTCTAGCTTTCCCCTTTGCGTCCCAAACTGGGCAACTCCCTGTGTCTATCCTCGAGTCTCCGCAGGACGGAGGATCCCACTGTGTCACCCTTGAGACGCTGGAGGAGTGGCCAAAACCACGACCCCGATTGCTATGAACCTGGCACGACCCAGGCACACAAGACACGGGGATGCAGGAGAATGCGTGTTGGCAGAGTATATACAGTTCTACGATGGTTTTGGCTACTCAAACGTTCAGCTGGGCTCAGTATGCCCGATCGCTCTGCTAAGCAGAGAATGTAGCAGCATGTGGGTAGCGTACTTTCTGGATCCGGAGTGCGCCTGTCTATTTGGTCTCAAAGGGGTCGCCTGGCTTGCTTCGGAATGAGCGGCTGCCCATTCAAGCAGAAGCGGAAGTCAATGGGCCAACTCGCAGCCATTGAGCTCATAGTTGGGCACAATGAATCAGCTCAAGCAGCTTGCAGAGCTGAGCCTCAACCAAAACCACCGAGAGGATTGACACCCTTGCTGTTCCGTTTGTGGTTTTGGGCCTTGGCTCTTTCCCGAGTTTTGGGCATGTAATGAGTCCATCAGACCTTGGAGCTCTTTTTGCTAAATCTCTGTTGGATCGATGGATTGGATGAGACGCGATGGTCTAGCCACGGCAACTCTCTGACTTGCCATGGATGCCATGAATGGCGCAAGAAGTGGCACCTTCTTTTGACTGCTTGGAGGCGAGTGCTTTGCGCGTTTTCGCTCGCGTGCCGGTGACGGAGGGCTTGACAGGCTACTTCGGCTCTGCCTCGGTTTTCTTCCAAAAGGAACCACGGTTTCATTTGGAGCCACCAGTCACTTCTCATCAGTCCTCCCAGGATGCCGACGCGCTGGACTGGCGCAGCTCCCAGTGAGCCCGGGACCAACGCTCGCTGCGCGCCGCGTCGAACGCCGCCCGAGGCTTTGGCTCCACGAGAGGCCCTGGAAGGTCCTCGGCTTCTCCCCGGTGCAGGCGGAGAGCGCAGGCCTCGGATCGGACGACGATCAGAGCCCTCACGGGCGCAACGGGCGCAACCGATTTTTGCCCTCGAAAAAAACCAGGAGCACGCGTTGCCCTCCGGAAAAAGGCGGACTCACTTGGCCGGCTCAGTTTGAATTGAAGCTTGGACTGTGTGGAATGGTTCTGCGAATTCAACATGCTATCAGTCAGGCAGCGATGGGAAATAAACCAGTTGGCATCTTTCGGCAAGCCTCATTGATACACACTCATCTCCTTGAAAGCGCCACAGCCCAGAAATACACTCAACGTTACTCACGGCCCACTTGAGCTTTTCTCCGATGTTGATGTACTTTGAATTCAGGACCATTTGCCACTGCTCGGAAGCAGGCAGTTGGTGGCTTTCACAACGACTGGTTTCTGGAAGTATAATGTATTGACATGCTTGTCCCAAGGAGGGCTCCTACTCGGTTGCTGATCCAGAAAAAAACATCATTGGAGGGGTCCCCGGTCCAAAGTTTCCAAGGACAGCACAGCCGGGCGGTGTTCGAGGCGGGAGTGCTGGAGTCGATTTGGAGCAGATCCAGGTCAACGCTAGACTTGTCCATAGGCAGCTTTCCCTTCATGCTGAGGTCTAAACACTGGATTTCCCCTCCAAAAGTTACAATTTCGCTGGTGGTTTGCGTTGAAACTGCAACTTTTTGAGTTTCCAGAAAGGGAACTGGCTCGGAACCCTGACTTTCCCTGTGAGCGACGACCAGCCTTTGACGACCAGCCTTTGACATACGACCTTTTTCGCCCATTCTCTCCGACAGAACCTCCACGCCAAGCGCGACAAGTGCCACGAGGCGCTCTTTGGCCCGAGGGCCCAAAGTCGAGGCCCAGCGAAATTGACGCCGGAGTTGATCAAGAGGTTGCATGGGATCATTGGGGAGAACCGCTAAGAAATGTCCCACCAAATGGGAAGAGTTATTCATGGTCATGGGAGCAGGAATGTTGGTCA
>CAUJNA010003664.1:305000-317500 GCA_963377175.1 Effrenium voratum | reverse complement strand
GATTTCCAGGCAACACTATTCATTCCTGAGCAAAACCCTTATTAAAGACACTTGCTCAGAGACACTTGCGCAGAGTAACTTGCACAGAACACTGTGCACTGAGCTATTGGCGCAGAGCAACTTGCATAGGGCCCTTGCGAACAGCAACTTGCGCAGAACATCACTGCGCAGAGAATTTCGCGGACACGCACTGCAACTTGCGCAGGGCAACTTGCGCAAGGCACTTGCGCAGAGCACTTGCGAAGAGCAACCTGCAACGCATATCTCAAAACAGAATCTGTGCAGGGCAATTTGCAAAAAGCGACATGCGCAGAGCGCTCTCAAAGATCAATGTGCAGACCTGCGCAGAGCAACTTTCGCGGAGAACAAGCGCGCAGACAGCGCCGCGACAACAACTTGTGCGAGGCAACTCGCGCAGAGCGCTCCAAAAAAGCCACTTGAAAAGATCTACTTGCGCAGAGAAGTTGCAGGGAGCAACTGTGCAGAGCAGTTTCTGCATAGCAACTTGCAGGGAACATCTTGCAGCGCGACGCGCGCAGTCTACTTGCAAAGGCTGCGCTTGCACAGAGCCAAGTCTGCAGATTCGTTTGCCCAGCACGTGGAACTCTCATTTTTACACGGGGGCTTGTAATCATCGCTGCTGGCGGGCCGGAGGCTTGACAAAGCATGGTGGCAACACGCTGCCCAAAAGTAGGCGTCCTCTAGCGTATCTTGTTCTTTGGCGGCGCGCGCGTACCTGTCAACCCTTATCTTATTGGGGCCAGAGGCTCCCGTCCCACTTTTCCCGATAGATGGGAGGGGAGAGAGTTGGAGGGAGGGGGGGGCGTAGGGATGAGAAACTTGAGCCAGCTGGGAACTGAGCAGGCAGTTGTTTGTCCAGGTTTCTGAGTGCTACGTTGATGCTGATTTGTTGTTTGTTTTTTCAAAAGTATTGGTTTGCGAAACTCAAATCCCATGTCATGACATGAGGTTTCCGCGTGGTGGACGTTTGCGTCCGGCTACGCGGGGTTGCTGTAAATGTTTGGTTTCCCCTCGCCTGTTGAGCACGCCTCACGTTGTTTGGCGTCGCGGAGCTTGAAAGACGTGCTTGTTTCCTCCCGTTTGTTCTTGTGGGCCATGAGCCAAAGGGATAAAAGGGGGGTCGAATCATATAGCAGGTTGGGGGCCTGGAAAAGCAGGGCCCCCTTCGTGGAAAATGAATGTCTTCCATGAATCCTGACAAGTTGCAACTCGCACTGAGAAGTTTGAACGGAAAGGCAAATGCCCGACCGACTTGATGGCGCGTCTTTTGACACTCTGGTGTCTCCTCGCAAGTGCGCTCCCTTCTACCACGTGGTTGGCTCTGGCAAGTAACCAAGCAACCCACAATACCTCAGGTGCCCACTTTTGAGGGAGCCACGTTTTTGGACCCCTTTGGATAGCTTGAAATCAACGCAAAAAGAAACAGCACCACCCGCCCCATTGCCGCTTGGGTTTGGTTTTTTGAGGGTAAAGGAAACCGAAGCCGTTTGGAGGGTTGACACACGCACGCACGCATCTCGGAGAAAGAATTGAGCAGGGGTTCTTGTAGAGGGTAAATGTGAGGATATGTGAGGCCCCTAGCCACTAAACGAATCCAAACCAAAGCCAAGCTGAACACTTCCAGAGGCATTGCTCTTCAGCTCCCGGGACCTCAGCTTCCTGCAGCGGCCCTCGGTGCTGCAACGGTGCCAAGACTGCTGCGAGGTTGGGCCAACCGAGGGGCGGGGGCTCGGGGCTCGTCTTTGGAAAAGAAGGCAAAAAGGACAGCCGCGCTTTGAGGGATACAGTGTTTTCATGTATTCCATCGGTGAGACAGTGGAATCTCCTTGCAAGAGCGTCTAAAGCCAAGAAAAGCCAGGTTTAATGAATCGTTCCTTGGATCAACTCGTTTTGACATGCAAAGGATCGCTAAAGATCGGCTCAATATGGGGGTTTCCCTTTAAACAACTAGTCTGCAGCAGCGAGCAGCGCAGCGGCGCAACAGCGCAAAGCAGCTTAGCGACACAGATTGCCAACACGCTCCTTCTTAGGGAATATTGGGGCGCTTTTCCTGGCACGTTTTCACTTTTAGGGCTTGCTACCTATGGCTTACTCCGCTAACAAGGGTCTTGCTTTGGGTGATCATTTGTTCGATGTTACCTCTCTTTCGAGTTTTTTTTTTTTTTTTTTTTTCTCCGATGGAAACCACAGAGGTTTCCTTGCGGCTTAGGGGAACCATGGAGATATGTCCGAATGTGTTTCCCTCCACAAAAAATGGTCCACCTTTGAGCTGGTATAGATGTCCAGGGTCCAAAAGGGTGTGGTTCAATATTTTGGGGGGTGCCCCTTTGCTCGCAGTTTGTCCGGGAAAATCGGACATTTTCCTCGCATTTGGGGGTGTCAAGTCCATGAAATTCTTGCCGGCGAGGAGGCGAAGGAGGAGATCCTGGCCCTGCGCTGCCGCGCGCACCTGGACGCGGAATCGGCCGCAGCAGCGGCGGAGCTGGAGCCGGTGGGGGGCTTCGCGCCCTACGCCAGGTGGGGGACACGGCAGCCGAAGCCGAAAGAACGCGGCAAGCCGCAGAGGAAGCCCGAGTGAACCATGGCAAACTCCAGCGAGGGAACCGTGTCAAACTGCAGACGAAAAGAGCGGCGAGCTGCGGCAAGCTGTATGGTTTTTCTCTTGTTCCCCCTACTTGCAGTATTTCGGGCAGCCACCGCAGTAGAACATATGGGTGTGTGCTTTTTTGAGGGCACCTTGTTTTGTGTTTCAATGACTGGAAGGAAACAGGAAGCCGGGAGTTTCCCCATTTGCAGACAGATCCTGGTTGAAGCAGCCCACCTTCCTATGGGGGCGTACCTTACGCGGTCGTTCCAAAGAAGCTGCGTGCCGAAGCGGCGCGGCGCGCTGAGGCAGCTGCTTAGGGGCTCCAAGGCGCAGCAGCAAGCGACGGTGGCGGCTTGCCGGAACTTCTTGGCCGAGGCGCGAAAGCGTTGCCCAGTGACCCGCCAGCGCAGTCCGTTTGCTGCCACACCCTGGGCATTTCCTAGGAAATGGCAAAGACGGGAGGTTAGCTGTGTTCGTTCCATTCCGCATGCGTGTTACTTTTGAACAGTCGGGCAATGGGGAGAGGGCCACATTCGAGGGCTGGAATGGTCGGCGCTTCCGAAGCCGTGCTTGTTCTGTGTGCTTTTTGGAGGGAGGTCTGGAATCTCTTAGGTCTGGTTCCATGGCTGGCTGGCTGGCTGGCTGGCTGGCTGGCTGGCTGGCTGGCCGCATCCCCAGCATCACCGGCGTCACTTGAACCTAGAGTCTTAATGCGGGTGGGTCTTGGGTCGGTTCAGCTTCATTTAGGCTCGGGCCTCCAAGCCAAGCCACACCCAAAGTCGCCGCCTTAAAGAACAAACATGTCTCTCGCACCCAGTTCTAGAGGAATTCCGAAAAGACCATCCGTTTCCAGATGAAAGTGGACCCAATAAGAGTTCCATTTTCTGTTTCGTTCTTTTTCATCAAAAGTGACGGCGGGTTTTCTCTTGGCTTCTGGGGTAGCTCCGTAGCTCCTTGTCGGCTGCTCCAGGTGACGGAGGACAGCTCCGCCGCCGGCGCGCTGCTCGAAGGTTTTGGCCTGGCGCCGAAGCCCCGCGAGCGCCGGAAGCCCGCGAGATCCGCGGCCTCGGCCAAGCTGATGGTGCTGGACCTGCTGTGGCCCGCGCCTCGGTGCGGCGATTTGCCCTGCCCAAATCAAGAAAGACGGGAATCGCCGGAAGTGGAGAAGCCCTATTTGCAGAAGGAATCGCCGGAAAAAGCCAAGAAGTTCCGTGCCTAAGCCTATCAGAGATGTTTTGTCACACCGGAGAAGGTTCGCATGACATGCCTCGCCGGCCTTTGGTCGAGGCGCCACCTTCGCAAGCGCCCGGCCCGTGCGGCCGAGGCAAGGGGTAGAGTTGTTTTTTTTAGCCAAATCTGAGTCTGTCTTGAAGATGGGTCCTGCTTTTTGTGAGGGTAGCTCGCTTTTTGCGAACCTAAGGGAAACCCAAATGGAAACCACTCATTTTCGGGGTCCCCTAAAAGAAAACATATCCAAAATAGATGGCACACCACACTTTGGCACCTGTTGGAATGGCTTAACGGGAATCCAAATTCACGCCGAAACCACATGGACCGGGTCATGAAACTTGGGAAACACAATATAATGTAATTAGGGGGCGATGGTGGTGGTAGTCCGTAGTTCGTCCACGGAAGCCTACTCATTTTGCCATGACAGCACCCAATCTTTTCTTTGGCAAACGAATAACATAGGAACGATTGTAGCATACACATCATACACTGCGTGTTGAAGTGACTTGTTTAAGAAGTACAACACAAAGAAAGAACCAAAGTAATCAAGACGCTATATCTGTTGTGCTGATCATGAGTTGCTTGGATGTGGATGCTTGAACTTTCAAACATACCTTAAATTGATCACTGCCTCAAAAGAAGAGGCACGCCTCACTGTCGGAAAGGATTCGGAGAGCAGCATTGCAGGGTTCAGCATGCCGCGTGAGGCAGTTTGAATTGAGTTGGGTTCGTCAGTGCTCATTCGCGCCTAACGAGTGCGCAAGAGAGCTGCAAGCTGCATGGAGGCAGATTTTGACTAGAGGAACTAAAGATTCGTGTGAACCTCCAACTTCTTTGGGGCTACACTGTTAGGCTGCGTTTTTAGGGGAAACCAGTAGAAAAAGAAGCACCGCCCATTTTTTTGGGGGGTCCAGCCGTAAACAGGACGAACCGCCCACGCCGATTTGCGCGCCAGGTCGCCATGCTGGCTGCTGGCTCCTTGCGCTGTGATGTTGTTGCATGGCAGCGAGCAGTCTGTCTCGCGCTGAAGGCCGGGGCCCTGGGCCCTGGGCCGCGTGGCTCGCCTTTGATGGTGCCCCTTCTTCTGTTTTAGGGTGGTATTTAAAAGGAAACCATTGGGAAAACCGTGCCAGTTTTTTTTTTGGAAGAAGAGGCACTCTCTCTCTCTCTCTCACTTTCCCACATTCACCGCGAGCACTTCTCTGGAAGGCCTTGGCTTTGGCTGGCCAGTGGCCGGAATGTTGGCGCCTGGCCGCAGCCCGGCGCTCGGAGCCGCGAAGCCGAAAGCGGAGAGGCCGGAGGGTGCACTTAGCTCCGGCGCCGAGGCGGAGCTCTCCTTCTGCCCATCACGAGAGGTGCCTCGGAACAGGTTTCAGCTCCGTGAAAATCGCATGTCATATCTCACGCAATGTATCCCAGAAGCGACAAGAGCATAGCTTCAGTCTGCACATCAGAATGGTACTGCCTGGTATGTATACGCCGGTCACGTTTGCGCCCCAACATCCCAACGGGCCACTGTCAATGATGCATTCTGGGCGCCATTTGGTGGCCACACGTACGAAGTTGCGTGCAAACGCCGAGACTGGTTTTTAAATGATGAACTTGAAACAAAGAGGCAGGTCTCAAACCTTCAAGACTTTGTCAGTTTTCATGCCTTGCCATGGATCGATGCTTGTTGGATGCTTGTTGGTGCTCATTCTGGGAAACGTTTACTGCAAATTACAAGCACGAGTGCGGTGGCCCATGTTTGGCCATTGCAGGCCAGGAAATCAGGTTACCGTTTGCGACAGGTGCTGTACCAGTGCGGACGCCTGGCCCACTACGACGGAAGTCATGAGGTGCGGCGCACGGCGCTTGCTTGGACCTCCGCAGTGCAGGTTTTCGTCCTTGGCTTGACGTGCACTGTTCTGTGTTGACAAGTTGGCAAGGTGACTGAGGGTCTTTCTCAGAACTCAACTCTAACCAGAGGGTTCCACATGACAATGATGAGTGTACCACCCTGGAACCCATTGGTGTCCAAACTGTCTAGAGACATGCTTTCTTGGATCGGATTTAATTGAGGGCTAGACGGCACACATCCAAGGCATCCTTTGTGGGTGATCAAAGACCGGTGCATACAGATGTTTTCGCTCCAACAACAAGTGCAAGCATTCATGGCAGCTGGTTTCTTGCCAGACGCGGACTCAGCGCCTGAGCGCTGAGTCGACGTTGAGGCCATGGCGGCATATCTGCCGCATTTGAAGGGCATGCAGCCGCTGGTGCCCAACAGCGTGCAGCACTTCGTGGGCTTCTGGGCGCGACCGGCCAATTGTTTGGCCAATTTTTTTTTCCATGTTGAATTTGAAGAAGACATCCGTTTTCATAGCTTTTCTAGGGGTGGAAGTTGTTGTTTGGGTTCTGAAGCATTCTGGGTTGTGGCCTTGGAGGTGTTCTGGTGTTTGGGCTTGTTGGACTCGGTTGGGCTGACCTGTGGACCAGATTCGATTCATAGCTTGCGTTCTTGCACTGTGCTTGGCATTTGAATGTTGGTGAAGCCGAGAGGGCCAGGGACAGAGTGGCAGGCTGCCATGCTGGAATCCCCCATCAATCCACTGGTTGCTGCTGGAAGACTTCGGGACCGATCCTGGAGACTTCCGGCCCTGCAAAGGAATCTCTCAACGGGTGTGTGTTTTCATTGGGAAATGTCAGGGTGGGCGATGCTTTCCCACGCGTTTTCTCTGAGGTGGCTGTTCTCTTCGTTCACCCGGATGAAACCTGTTTTTTGTCGTTGTTTGCGAGGAGCTCCTGCCTCAGCTCGAGGGCAACAAGAAGCTATTGACCCAGAGCCGCTCGAGTCGAGGGGTCAACCATCGATTGGGGTTTGAAGGTGTAGAGAGTAGATGCGAAACCCTCGGACAATCCAAGCCGCGGAAGCTGCTAGAATGTTCTTGTTCGCCCCTTGATCCTTCAGCCAAACCCACGCAAGTTCCTGTTTTGGGAACCCATGCGTGTGCGGATGTCAGAACTGGGACCTTTTCCCAACAGACTTCATGTTGGTTCCCATTTCAGACTGGCGCAAACGGTTTTTTTTCAAACGCCTCCCTAAATTTGGTCCGTACACTTGACACAGAACATGATGCCTTTCTCGGGATGGAATAAAACGATGGACCGTGGCATTCCTTCGTTTCCAACGCTGGCAAGCCGCTCACTCTCCGAGGCGGCTTGCCGCTGAGGCCTTGAGCAAGGCCAGGGCTGCGGCGTGTGAACACTCGCGTTCCAAGCCCCCGAAGGGGCGTGCGAGAACATTCTGCAAAGGAGCAACTCGCCAGTTCCTGGACTTTAGCCTTGTTGGGAACACCAATCCACTCACTTTAGTGAGGTAAAGGCAACCAACATGACACCAGTACGATAAAGCGCCACTCACCGCAGCAGTATTCTGTTGCAGTCTGTAAGTGTGTTGGAGTTGAAGCTGCGGCATGAGCTGAATCCCTGTGTTCCAGATGCAGATGTGCGCTCGTTCGATGTTCCGAGCGATCCGCATGGCCCTTTTTTTCAAAGCTAAGACCAGAAAGGGCTTTTTAAATGGAGAACCAGTATGACGTCAACCATTTGGGTGTTTGCTTTTTTGATGGTACCCTTTTTGGAGAGCCAAAAGGAAACCATTTCAAGTTTGATTTTTCTTTGAGTTTGTCAAAATCCACGTGCACGAACTTCGCTCCGAAGGGGGGAGGCCCCTTTTTCCCGAGGCAGGAGAGCTGGAAGCCAACGTGAAGAGGTGCGGCTGTGAGACGTCGTCTCGATCTTGGGATGCGGCACAAGTTGAAAGCGTCCCGTTTTTTCCTGCTGGCACTTTGGTCTGATGAAAGTGCCAAGTGGCAGGATTTATCAGGTCTCCAATGCCATTTGGTTGGAAGCACTTGGCAAGGCGGGGTGAATCTTCAGTGAATTTCCGGCTGATTGGTGCCATCACTTTGGTCCGCAGGCAACCTCGACCTTGTCGTGGCAAGGCGCTGGCATGGTCTTGCTCCAACGTTTTCGGGCAGGAAATTGAAGGCATTCCCCCCCCAACTGCCTTGTTGGAATGATGCGGTAACTAATTGCGCCAGCTTTTGGTTGTTTGATGGGGCTGGTGCGCAATGATCCTTCGACACGTTCTCTGCCGGATGCAGATGCAAAGCCGGAAGCAAAGCCACCGAGTCAAGGCTGGGTTTTGCTGAGCGAGCCAGAAGGTGTCATGTTATCGGGTTTGAGAAGGATCACATGCCCACAACAGAAGACTAAAGCAAGTTGGCTGGTTGCTCTTGGTTTGCCTTCAAAGCCATTTGCTAAAGACCTTCCGACAGGCATTCCCAAGCCAGTGCACCATCGACCTCCGGGATACAGGCGCCGAGCTCAGCTGATCGAACCCGGCAACCCTATCCCACTCTGTGTATCAGACTGTATCAAATCCAAGTAGCGCTGGGGTCAAGCAAGCTCACTTGCCGTCAAGCTTGGTCCGAGGGCACCTGGACCAAAGGCAGAGGCAGAGGCCGGCGCCCATGGCGTTGCATGAGGGGGCCAACATTCGGCATGTTCCCGGGCAGATATCCCGATTGTTGCAGGCTTTGGGCACCGGTGCCTGGCCCCAGCATGCGAACTGCAAATGCGGCTGGATAGACCCTCGCCTTAGGTCAAGCTGATGTGCCGTGGCGAGCAGGCGGGTGAGCTCACCAGTTCCAACGATCCATTTGGGCAACAGCATTTCGCCGGCCGCGCCAGTCTGCAGCGTTGCTACCCGACCAAGGCGCCTTTGCAATGAGCACCGTTTCTGTCGATGCTCGGACATGCCGAGAGTTATGTTTTTACCACACCATACCACACCCCTTCAGAGGCGTTTTGGGGGGAGTAGGTGCTAGTTGGGCTTCGTTTAAGGTTTGGCGGTTCCACCGGGCTTCCATTGAAGAACCTGCGTGGCTTGGGAGTGTACCCCCTTGAGCATTTGGCCGTCGGTCTCTGGCAGGCCTTCCTCACTGAGCCTGGCCCTGCAAAACGCCGCGGTGGCTTGCAAAGAATATACGACAACAACTGGGGAAACGAAAACATGTCCCCTCACTGCGAACGACTGAACTGGTAGTCGCTGACATCACAATGTTGACCCCATGCTTGTTGGGCCCCTTTGATGCATATATCTTCTGTTACATCAGTCAATGTGCAACGCAGACGCGGAGTCTGCTACAAGATGGAGAACAAATGGATCTTTGAGCCCAGTTGAATGTACACATGTACAACTCCAAATCAACCCGAGCCCAACCAAACCCACCCCAAACCAAGCCACTGCCCCCAACTGCAAGCCCACCCTAAACCAGCAGTGAACCGAACCCAGCCTCCAGGAGGCAAAGGCGGCAAAGACAGGATCATGGTTTATGGCAACGCAGCAAATATAGCATGTTGATTCTCCGGGATAAACACATAGATGTAAACAATGAAACAAGCCAAGATTGAATTCAATTCTGTGCATCCCTCACATCCCTGGATCCAAGGTCGGTTTACATGGGTGTGGCTCAATTAAAGACCAAGGGGCCATGTGTGCCATTTTTTGAGCCGCAGCCCCATGGGGCACGGGTCCAATTTCTTTAGGCGCGGGTTCAAACCGAGGGCTCGGCATGGAGCCTCTTCAACAACTGGCGAGCTGCTCAAGCAGCGGCAGCTGCGGCCAGCGATGACTTCCTTGGCCTGTCCGGTCCCCAGGGATCGCCAGAGCGTGCTCACAGCGTGTCGTCCTTTAGGCTATACTCCTTCTTTGGGGGTTTGCCCAAAAAGCCAAGGATAATTTGGTTGGGTCCATTTGAAGACAATCGAAACTGGCTCGGAAGTGGGACTGAAGAAGTCTGCATGGCATTGCTTCAGGCATGCATCCAACTGTCAGAGTAGTGGCACGAGCCTCAGGCTTTGCAAGGGGCGGCTACACTTGCTACATGGGGAGCTGGAAGAAGCTGACAGGAGCCGGGGAAAGGGAGCGTAACATTCCTTCAGTCAAAAAGGGCGGCCCGCTCAAATCTGCCACGCACGTACTAGGGGAAACGCTGAATGTTTCCATGTGCTTTTGGGGAGCCAAGATTTGTCTTTGCCACGGCAAAGCTGCAAGAAGCATTGCATGAGGTGCCGTACGGTAGGATGAGTCTGACAGGCAACGCTTCCTGACGTTGACACTTGGGTTCTGACCCTTTGACGTGTGGGCGAAAGAACTGCACCGCAACACATGCCAACTCATCAGATCAGCTTAGTCGAGTTGAGTCGGTAGGAGAGTGCCAAGGAAATGCAGGCGATTCGCGAGAGCTGGCTTCATGGGTTCGCGACCCGATCAAAAGTCTGGAAGAAGCTCGAGGAAGCTGCAAGTTCTTCCAAGTGGGATTTTGCTGCCACAGTTGCCATTTCGTCACTTCGTGCTCTCTCAAAACTGGGACGGCTTGCAATGGCTTTTGAGGACTTGATGGCTATGGGTTCTTCAGTGGAGGGCTACCAAAAAGGACAACCACCAGTTGAACGTGTGTCTTTCCTTTAGGGGGCTCCCGAAAATGTCTTCGGTTTTCCTTTTGACTTCCCCTTTTGGACGCCGCAAAAACGTGCCAACTCTCGGCTTTTTCTCGAGCCCCGCAACGAGCAGGACCTGGAGCCGATCCGATCGGCTCGAGGCTCTGCTGGAGTTGCCGGAGAACCCAAACTGCTCGTTTCGAATGCTACTAGTATTTGCAATATACATATATATATATATTAATATATACATATATATATATATATATACGTGTGTTCTTTTTGGAAGCCCGAAGCAAAAGGAAAGGGGTACCAGGAAGCTCCAAAAAAGACACCCATGGCATTTGTGTGCTTGTTTACCCCGCCCAACAGAGACCCCTCCCGTAAGAACGGGTCGACCCCTCATGGGGCACAGGGCGCTCAAATGGATACCACAACTCTTGCCTAAGCCGCTCTTTTGCGAAATATTTCAGCAGCACACGGAAATCAACTCGAGGGTCCCACGTCCGACTCGAATTGGTCCTTTCGCTTTTTGCCTAGGTGGTGCCTCTACGATGCGCAGCAGGCTCACAAGAAGGCCAGACATGGTTTGTTCTTTGTCCCTCCTCCCCCATGTCTATGAAAGTCAGAGGCAAGTTTGTCCTTCCCAAAGCATCAGCAAGGACCCTCCATTGAAGGGGTCAGGACCTCCAGGTCCTCAAAAAAGAGCCTTGGGTTGCCTGGGGTTGCGTCAAAGAGAAGTTGCGAGTTTTTGAATGGAGCCCGGTCTCTGCCAAAGTCCTGCTTGAAAAGGGAACATAGGCGCACGGGCAGCCTCCCTCCGCTTGTCATTCAGCACCTTTCGGCTGCCTAGGCTGTGCTGAGCGCACGGAAGGCGTTGGAGCTTTGCCAGGCGAAACAGACATGCGTCATGCGATGTCTAGTTCGCCTCGTCCTATCCGGCTTTTTGGTGTCGCTCTTCATGTTGCAGGAGGTTTGGTTCTGGGCAGATCAGCTCAGAAACCAGGCGCCCCCGGACTTGTCGGTGGATTTGGACCTCATCCTCCGGCACAAGGCGCGATGCGATGTCTCGGGTCTGAGAGATCGGGCCGAAGGGTTAAAGGCGGGGCTCGTAAGGCGGGGCTTGTTTGTGCAGGTGTGGCGCGGAAGCGGCGGGGAGACTTTGCAGTGCCGCCCACGAGCCAGCGCCCCACTGAAGTCATTTATAGGTTTCGAGTGCCTAGAGAAAAATACCTAGGTGTTTTACCATGTGCACATCTATTGGGATCTATATGTACGTTGCTACCTATATCAGATGGACGATTTGTTTCAGATAGTCGGGGCTTTGAGGTGCAGCTCATGTTGGCCAAGTCTCTGCGACGCTGTGGCTTGTGGGAGGATGATTTCGACCTTGCGAGACCTTGCGACCAGCGTGCTGCGCAGTGCGATGTTGAGCTGTAGACACTCATAGCGCGCACCACCAGTAGCTGGGGGCTATCAGCATTTGTCGTTTGTGCTTTTGAATATGCTGACCCGCCATCAGTACGCCTTGGCATCCGATTCTCGTGCTTGATTTTAATTGACCAAGTGTCCGGATCCAATGACATCCAACTGTGCATTGCCTTTGTGCAATATTGTTCTAAGCTGCTTGGGAGACTAGAAGCATGCTGCTCTGTCATTGGCATCTCCTGCAGGATGCGTGGCAAGTGCTGCTGAACGCTTCTCGGGAGGTGGGACTGCAAACTTGGTGTGCTCGCTGCAACCTGATTCTAAGACGACCTTGCCGAAAAGCCGGCTTGTAGTTTGCATGCGCACAATTACTTAGGTCCTTGACACTTGACTCTGCTTGCGTACATGTTTCCGGGCAGCTATGCCTGCCTGCAGACAGAGTCTTTGTGTCCTCAAGCGTAAGACGGGTGCGTCTCGCCAGGTGATTGCCTCGAATGCTGAGGCCTGGGCATGAAAAAGTCGATTTGCATGTGCCAAGTCCTGAGGCTTCGCTGCAAGGCGCCTACGGCGCCTTCCTGTACCAGTGCTTCAAGCGCGGCCCCAATTCCCAGAATTCCTTGAAGTCCTTTTTGGTATCCCTCCGGTTCGGGGCATTTAAGGTTTTCTCCAGTCCTCGAATTGCAAGTTCAAGCATCCCAAGTCGCAAAGCGACAGTTGGAGCGCGCAGAGCGCACGTCAGCGAAGG
>CAUJNA010003664.1:297500-300000 GCA_963377175.1 Effrenium voratum | reverse complement strand
CGCAAGCTGCATTTCAGGTGGCTGTTCAGGAGTATGACGTTGCCACGTCTCGCTGGTTGTACCGCTCGGTCAATAGTTGCGTGGAGCTCAGTCCACGTGCTGATGTTTGCTTGCTCGCCACAGTGTTTTTCTTTGCAGTGGCTAGACTCCAGGTTCAGTTCACATGCTGGGGAGGTTCAAGGCATTTGGCCTGATTTTACTCAAGCATTCCCCTGCATGTGGGAACTGTTGATCGTCCTTCTTGCTTTCCATTTAACAAACGAAGCGGGAGCGGATGTGTGTGTGTGTGTGTGTCCGTGTGCCAAATGCTTCAACTGGGGTTAAGTTAGTTAAGTTCTCATGAACAACTAGAGAAAAGAAAGGCAAAGCTCGGTCGCTTACTCCGAGGCTTGAAGCCGTTGGTGAGCTGCCACGGGCTCTCGGTGACCACCGTGGAGGGGGTGGGCTCGGAGCGGAAGTGTCTGCACCAGGTGCAGAAGCGCATCGCCCCTGGGGCTCGTGATTCCAGTTTTTTCTGTTTTGCTGAAGGCCCCCTAAGGTGATGTGGCTGTGGGTCAAAACCACTGGTACCATTTTGGGTAGGTGCACCGCCCATTTTAGTCTATGTTAGTGGAGATTGGGATGTTCACTGGGGATACGGGATTTTGATTCATGGCCATATCGTTCTGGGAAACAACTGGCATCCTCAAACAAGAGCCGCTTACCTTGCCAGCCCGAAGCTGGAAGGTTTTGGGAGCACTTTACAGATTTGTTGACGCATCCAAGGCCGAGAACCATGGCATGCAGTGCGGTTTTTGCACTCCCGGCATGGCGGGGAGCTTAGCAATGCTTAGGCGTTTGCACCTTACTGCAAGCAGACCGCATACACCAAAGGAACAAACTGGGCACAATGCAATGAAAGGAAAAAGGAAGGACACGAACGTCACTATTTGTCCAGGAAAGACGGTGGGTACCGAAAGACGGCAAGGCAAACGTTCTATTTGATGCAGGCAACAAGCAGAATGCGCATCCGCGGCATTTACACGCTGGGGCTTTGATCCCTGGCTTGCGAGCTGGCAGGTCATGAACACCTATGCCCTGCTCCGCAGTGGTGGGAAGCCGACCGCGGAGGAGTCCATGAAGAATTACGATGGCAACATCTGCCGCTGCACGGGCTACCGAAACCTGGTCCAGGCAAGTCCCAGACAGTTAAGTCCAGTTGGCTT
Organism: Effrenium voratum; assembly: GCA_963377175.1. Lineage (NCBI taxonomy): Eukaryota > Dinophyceae > Suessiales > Symbiodiniaceae > Effrenium > Effrenium voratum. The sequence goes on along the minus strand of CAUJNA010003664.1, from coordinate 298,795 downwards.
GAAGCCAGAGGTTGCACCTTGTTTGGTGGTCCTTTCATTTGGAAGTGTGAATATGTATATATATATATATACGTAACATGTGCATAAGTGGAGCAGAGTCCAAGTGCGCAGTAGCTGCAATACCCTTGCAGAAGTGCGAGAGGTGGGGATGTTACAGGATCCCCGCGAAGAAAGCGCAAGGGAACTGGCCAATCATGCTGATGCGAAGCCGGTATCGGCTTGCTTGCGAGAAAGCAGCTAGTTTCAAGCAGCCAAACGCAATTCATTCACTTGCTGATCCTCAGGGAATGAGAAATGGAATGACCCCTATACACCATCCAACTGCTGGTTTCCTGGGGAATCCCCAAAACCGGTTCATTCAACCACATTCCGTTATTTTTCTTCAAAAACATACAAATTTGTGGTTTCCTTAAATGGGGGAATCCCCTAAACCGGTTCATTCCCACATTCTCAAAAAATAATTCAGTAATCCAACTGGTGGTTTCTTTTTTTCAGGAAACCCCCAAACCGTTTTATTATTATTATTTTTTTAAATTTGTGTATTTTTCAACACCCGGATCGGGTCATTCCCTCCCTATCGCCCCCATCCGCCCGCCTCCCCCGCAGGCCTCGGAGAGCTTCTGTAAGGACGCCTCGCCAGAGGCGCTGGCGCTGGCCGAGCGGTGCGGCCAGCACGACGCGGACGTGTGCGACAAGATCAGCAGCGCCTCGGTGCAAAAGGCACAAGGCAAATCCGACACAGGCGCGCAACGCCTTGGGATTTGCGCAGGTGTGTGTCTTTTTTCCCTTTTTGATAGGGGGTTCACTGTAAATGGGTGGTTGTCAGTTTTGCTTTTTGTTGGTCTTCTTGTTTTGATAGGCACAGAAAGGGGACTCTCAAAGATGCAGCGCCAATGTGCTGCTTCTTTTGCTTCATTTTCGAAACGGGGGGTCAGTGAGTCGGACTCCAAAAGACGTTGGCCAAGGATTGTGTTTGGTGTTGGTACACCCCCTTTTGGGGTGGTTTTAAAGGGAAAGGAAAGCCGTTGCCAGTTTTGGGGGCCCCCCATTTTAAAATATTCATGGCTTTGATCGGCAGCGCGTTCCAAACAAAAGAACAGAGGAGTGAGCATCGTGCGACCAATGTTGGTTCAATGTTTTTTTCAAGCGCAGGAGATCCATTAAAATGCACAGAGAAGAAGGCACGGTGTTTGCTGCCGCGGCCGCCACCATTTCTGACAGCTACTCATGCAACGCTGGGTGTTATCCGTCTACGAGTGGTCTTTGTTCTTGCTCCTGCTACCGCTGTATCTCTG
>CAUJNA010003664.1:290000-292500 GCA_963377175.1 Effrenium voratum | reverse complement strand
TCCCCCACCGATGTTGTTAGGCTGAAAATCTGTCGAAGCATGGCCCAGGTACTACCGCGTGGGTCAGCGCAAGTGGCTTTCTCACTCCTTTGCCAGTGCAGGCGGGCCATGTGCAAGCGTACTTTCAAGCACGTATGTTCAGCGAATCGGGCATCGCAAGCAGTGGTTTTGCCTTGGAGGCTTCCGTGTCACCGTGGATGGCTCTAAAAAGATCACGGAGGCTCGAGTGAGCACAGGTGCCTTGGATTTGAAGCTCTGAGCATCACGGTGAGCATCCATTGCCAGTTGCACCACTCTGCACAAAATTACCTCACACGGTTACTCTATCATTCCAGGGGCTACAACGTGGCCCTTCTCCAAAATTGCTTCTAAAATTATTTTCATGGGCGGTGTCCTTTGGGGTTACTAAGTACCATCCCAAAGACGTCCTCCACCGTCAGTTGACGTGCAACAATATCGCTCGTCTAAGGCATGTTGGGCATATGTTCTTGCTTGGCCCAACTGGCTATGTCGCTTTGTGGAGCTTGCTCGGTGTAGGCAAACCAAAAGTAACACCGAAGCTTCCCTAAAAACAGGCACCAAAGATTAAAGCCACAATCAGAACCCGGGTAGATGAAGTTTAGTAAGGGGCAGTCCCAGCCACAAATAGTTACGGCCGCCTTCTTAATTCTTTACATGGTTCTGGGTAGACCATTTTGATCCCGGGCTTTGATTGTGACTCAAATGGGCATGGCGCACCTACTAACGATGCACCGGCCCAGGCTACTGGGCTGCCACCCCGTCACGTCGCAGCCTCTGACGCGAGAAGCTGGCGGTTTCTTATGGGTGTTGAGACCCGACTTGCTCCCCAAAACCGCCCAGTTTCTCAGGGCGTTCCTGAGTTCTGGGTGCGGGGCCTTGCGTTTTTGGCGGACAACTAGGAAAGAGGTTTCCCCTGAGGCTTCTTTTCTGTCAGTGACTTTGAGCCTCACTTTGTGCTTGCGGTGCAGATCCGTGTTCCGCAAGAAACCAAGCAGGTTGTGTTGGCCGGGCTCGCCCAAGGATGGTTTCGTCGCTGGCACGAAACTGGAGAGACAATTTGGCCATCTTCGGCCCTAAACCGCCGCAAGCCTTCGGGCTTGTGCTGGCTTAGGCTCCTTGCAAGCTGAAGCTGCCCTAGTGGGCAGCACCTTCGACACGGCGACTCTGCAGAAGGCCATCGCTGCAGTGCTCCTGGGCTTGCGAAAGCTGTGATTGCATCGGGGGGCTCCGGCCGACATTTTTTTTTCGTTTGGCTTTTTTGAAAGCCACGAGCACAAAAGCCGGCAAGGCACAGCGAGCTGGAGTTCGCCGAAGAGCGCCAGTTCCAAACTGTGGACAACCCCGAGGGCAAGGACGTGTTTTTGTTTTTGTTGGCTCCCCTGGTCGAAAGGGATTTGATCTATCTGAGATATAGGAATATCGATCTAGCCATGTCAATCTCGGGATATGGGCAGCTCATTAGATTTCCACAAAAGCAAGGGGACTCACAATTGGGTGTTACCTCATGTCAAATAAGGAGAAACACCTGGTTGGGATGATTTCGGAGTACCTTGAGGCGGTCCAATCCCGATGAATGGGGCACTCAATGTGGGACTGGAGCGTGTGGAGTGCGCAACTTGCGTTGCCATGACGCCCCCCGCCCCCGATTCCTGTCCAAGGAAGCGATCCCAAAAAGATGGGGGATTTCCTTGCGTCAGGACAAGTATCGGCGCAACTTGCCTGATAGCTACCTCTTCAAGTTCTTCCAGGAGGCATCTTTTGGCTTTCTCTTGGCTTCCGGCTCTCTCGATGCGCGCAAAAGCCCTCCTCCCATTCCCATCATGAAGTTCCGACTGCTCGCTGCCGTCCGATTGCTTTCCCCCCGAACCCTGAACCGATGGGTTGTCATTCCGTTTTGCGTTTTGGCACCACGTCTCAAGTCCTTTGGGTTGGTGCCGACGGAAGAGCCCATGAGTCAGGCGCAGAGCTTCTATGGCATCAAGTCCTGGCCGGATGAGATGGGAACGCTTTCGGCGCTGCCGCTGAAAGCAGGCGTCTCCAGAGGGGTCGGACCTCTCGGTGAAGGGAAACCGAGTGAACCAATTGGAGGGGTCCCCGAGTTCGAAGACCAACTAGACTCATCCCGCGCCAGCTTCTGTTTTGTCCGAAATGGAGAATCCAATGCGAGTCGGGATGCAAACGAGTCTGCTGTTCTTAGACTCTCAATCACCCAAGCACGGAGATTGCCTGATGCGCGCAGGAAATTTGCAGTTCCAGGACAGGCTCACATCATCTCACATCAGAAGATGTATCAAAGTCCGACAGTTTCTTGCAGGGTCTCTCAACATTTTGGACGCCCACTTGAATGCTTTGAATGTGCCTCTAAACATGGGTGGTTGTCAAGTCAGATTTCTTGTGAAACCACAATTCAAGTGCTCCTATGGCCCTGGCTTTTTTAGGGTAAACGTCACGTCCTTGAACCGGAAATCCAGAACAAAAA